>KI575045.1:2092-16286 GCA_000500245.1 Cronartium ribicola 11-2
AAAAAATGCGGTGTATGGAAGTGCACAAAAACGGTATGGTCGGTGGGTTACAAAAGATTTCACGTAGTTATACAAATATAACACATTCTTTAAACAAGCTGCAACCAACGCTCTACAATCACTGCTTTATGTCTTGGTATACATCATTTGCAAACACAAAGTACTTGGTTATAAATAAGTTATGAATTCAAGAAATGTAGAGGCAAAAAAATATGATTCAGATCAAAGAACTACTTCTTCTTCAAAATCAAAATCATTCAAGTCTTCATAGTAGTTCAATCGCAATTTACGGCTTGTTTCGTCAATCTGCAAAACAACGTGAGGTCAACCAGATGAAGGAATCAATCAGAAATAGACGGGGCTTGAATAGCTTACAGGAGTAGAAGCCTTTTCTGGAGCTGTTATCGGGCGCTTCCTAGCTACTCTCGAAGCGTCCTTCTTCAGATTGGGTTTGGCAGGAACAGTTCGAGGTTTGCGTGATTGTTTCTTGGGAGTATTGGTATCGACTCGCTGTAATTTGGGTCTTCTGCGTTCGCGTACCGAATCCGAACTGCGCGAAATGAATTTAGAATCAGATCACTCTTCTCGATCAATTCATGTTGATGGCTTGCTTACTTATCCGATTCCTCATCTTTGTCCGATATCTTGTCCACAGATGACGGCGTGGGTGAGCGATTGGACGAAACAGCGACTTTCTGCGACCGTTCACGACGTGCAGGCTGTTTGGTACTACCCACATTTTCATCCGGTTGTATTGATTTAAGACGCTAGGGAGGGAAGCCAAAGAGAGTTTGGTAAGCTCGACGCTTATCAAGCATGAAATGCACGTCAACGTGGAAATATGTGCCCGTACCTGAACCCGCCTAGTCTTCGGACGGGATTGATCTGTCACACCCGGTTCAGCTACTCGTTTGAGTTGTTTCTTCAGCCCTTTGATGGGCAGGAGATCGCATAATGATAGATCAGAATCTGGTAATGAGTTTTCAGTCATACGCGGGCTAGCGGCGACTCGATTGGACTTGGGGGACGACTGTTTACTGTCTTGATTCGCATTCAACTTGCCGATTGCGCGGAGCCGTTTTAATTGTTTGTCGGCTTTACCGAAACCGAAAGGGTCAAACCGTTCCTTGCTCAACTGCTGACTTTGCTGGCTAGATATCGGCAGACCATCGTGATCCAAATGAATAGAGCTGGCATCGTCATCGAGCAATTCTCCATTTTGAGATCGTGGTTTTCGAGGCGTCGAAGCAGAGCTATGCGAAGAATTGTTATCTACTCCCGGGTTAAGGGGCCCTGTCCTGTCGCATGAAATTACCCTCGTAGGCAAGTGCGCGTAAATCGCAGGTGAAGGAGCCGGACGAGGGGACGCGGTTGGAGTATTGTCCAACTCTACTTCATCGAGATATTCTAAACTCGATTCGCTGGGTAAATACGGGACATCCGGAACAGTTGCGGCCTTTTGTTTACCCTTTGATGTGGCGTGCGATGGACCGGATCCTCCGGGAGCTTCGCCAGAATCCTCGTCCTCAACTATCGTGCCAAGTGTATCGTGTTCTACCGCATCGTCAAAGAACGCAGATGAAAGTTGCGGGTCATGTGCTGATGTTGGATGCCTTTGACTGATATCGTCGTCTGGTCGAGGTGAGTTTCGGTGTGAAAGAGGTGAATTCCACGTGCAGTCGATTGGTTTGTTGGTGAGAGGAGAGGAAGTTTGTCCAATACCTTTCGACTGGGTGGTATTTGATGATGAGGCAAGGTTTGACATGCGACTAGTTGATGGGTGCACTGGCCCATTCAAGTTGCTGCTTTTCTCAGACCCTGGAGGAGCGCTATAGTTGTATTCTGCACTTTCATTAAGTCTCCGTGAACTTGGTTCCGAGGCTACCGAGGGGCGGATTTGAGCATTGGATCTCTGCATCGATATAGATGCCTGAGAAGTCTCTCGAGGAGAACTAAATTGTTCTTCTTTTCGACCTTTCTTTTCCTGAATGGCTGTGTTTTTTTGCAGTCGACGAGGACGAGAATTTTCGGTGCGTGATATTACCACTACGGGGCCGCCGCTCCGCCCGCGTTCCCGTTCCCCAAGGGGTCTCCTGGCGCGTATTGGACCAACTCTTGTGAGGATAGAGGCGCCCCCAACAGCACTGACAAGATCGTGATTGGGAACTGTCTCAGTCAGACAGGATGTTGGTTTGGAGGCGACAGATTGATCTTTTTTGTGGGCTCGAAGGGATTTCTTAACGGGTATAGGTAGTGAGTCCGATGGCGATGACATTAATGGAGCAGGACCCGTGGTCGAAGGGGTGAAAACTGCGGCGTGTCGTTGCGTGATTTGAGATTGCGCGCTCATCAAATGCGTCTGAGAACGTGTCTTACATGAGCTTGACACCGGAACGACAACCACAGGTTTCGATGCCACAGTCAGTGTGCTCGGACCAGCTCGATAGACTACTTTTTTCGCATTGCGGGTCGATTTTTTTGTCCTGCTGGTCGTGGAAAAATTGGCCATGGGTACCGCTCTGGTTTTGCGGACTTTATCGAAGACGATAATGGGGATTTTGAAGAGGGTTGAGTGAAGTTCACAGGACCCAAGGAGGAGAGATCGGATTCATTCCGACCCGACTCAAAATACTGTTAGACCAGTCATGCGGGGCTACCCGACTTTTACATAGCGGGCCGGAGAAATCTGACTCGGTACGGTATGTACATTTTTCACAGCATGTTACAGAACAAAAGAGTATGTACACATTCCAGGAAGTGTTGCTTGTTAAATTTCCTGCAAGAGTCCCTATGAGCCTATCAATCGGAATACAAAAATTTAGTTAAAGAGAAGCCAAAGGGAAGAAGCCAATGTCTTCAAATTTTAAAACAATATTGGGTTTTAATCGGACTTTTCTGGATATTTTCAAGTAGTCTTGTATGTTGGATATCCCAAAAGACTTTCAGTTGCAGTCCAAGGTACATTGTTTGTTGAGATAGGTGGGTTCCTCTCAAATGGAAAAAAATTACGTATTTTTCTACTTAGCTCCAAGTGCCAAAAACAGCAACGGACCCTTTACACCCTCATTAGGGGGTTTCAAGTTGAGAAAAATGCTGCAACATAAACTAAAATGTAGCAAAATTCAACACAAACCTATAGGGAAAAAAATTTGTGCTATAAAATGCCTGAGCTCTTGTAAAATATTTTTTAAAATATATGCTGACTTTTTCTAAAATCTACTTTGATTTTGGCAAACTTTCCAACTTGAAACCCCCTATTGCCAGCCAGCGTCATAAGGTAGTGAAACATCTCACTTCCCTGGCATGTAGCTGCATGTGAGACCTTGGAAAGAATACCTTGGATGTTGTGGGGGAGATGGTGAGTATGAAAAAAAACCTGTGGCACACAGATGAGCTGTTGTGTGAGAAATTACTTGTGAGATGAAGAATTACAAAAGGTTGTTGGGATATGTAGTGTGCTGCTTATGACAAAGAGCCTTCTTATCTAGCCAGCTTAGGAACCTACCCACAGAGGGTTGATAACCACCAACAGTGCATTCAGCTCAGTTGGTAGCGCACCCTTCTAGCTTTGGGGACTCCTCATGGAGTAGGTTATGGGTTTAAATCCCACACTACACACTATCTTTTAGACCTCAACAAAGGTGAGGCATCAAGGTGCATGAAAGCTGAGAGTCTATTTAGGGTGACCAAACCATGTAACTTCAAAGATACCTCCCAGTCAGTAACACATTTCCTAGGAAATTTGCTTTATATACAGTGGATAAAACCCAGTTGACCTTAAATTGGAAGCGAGGATAGCACTTGGTGAAAAGTAGAACTCAAAGTGCACATATTCAGAAAGAACTAAGCTGAGAACAGGAGGATTAGCTTTGCAGGGTATGAATTTTATTTATGTGGGGCAATGGCTGACTGAAACAAAGAAGGAACCAGGAAATAGGATGACATACTGGAGGCATTTAAGAGCCATTGTAGAGGACTAGGTGCTCAAAAAAAAAGCAAACTGACATTGATGTAATTATGGAATACAAAGTCACAGCCCCCGTTTACTTGTCACCTTCAGGCCAGGGAATCCTATGGTATCTGGGAAATATGAGCAAAAGGTCAAGGTTTGGCCAGAAATGCCAGGTGTACAGATGATGAGATGGAACTATAATTAAGTTGAGCTGCATGCTTCCACACTGGAATCAGGAAGAATTTCTGAAAGTCCTAGGAATCACATAAATCAATACATCAATTGAGCTCACTGGAAGAAATATCAATCCATGCTCATCCCCCTACAGCTGTAGAGAGAGGCAGATCAAGCTGTTTCCCTCCCTCTATGATAGTACATACTTGAAGGGTGGATTCAGCAGGTACTGTAGAGGAGGGGCTTTGGCTTGAGCCCCAACCTCCATAGTACCTGGAGGTGAGGTCAAGCCCATCCCACCCTCTCTGCACATAGATGTATGGTACCTGCTTGTTCCCTCTCAGTAGTATGGAGGAAGGGACCAAATTTTTCCTCTCTTGCTCTAAATTAGTGGATGGGTTTAGTTTGTTTGTGTCCCTCCAGTATTGTAGGGGAAGGCGTCAAGCTACAGTTGACTCTTCTCTTTCCCATACCAAAACATGGATGGGTTTAAGTATGGTCAGTATCCAATCGACCTTCGCTATTTAACACAGAACCTAGCTAAGTTTTATAGGACTACAAAACAATATATAAATAATATCAAGTTGATTTAAATATGAGCACGGAATTAAGAGCCACATACAGTGGTGTCGTTCATCAATTCACCCCAAAAGAAGTCTGTGCAACTGTACTAACTGAACAGTGGCAACTGGTTAGACAGATATATATATGTAGCGTAGCGAGCAGCCCACTTTCTCTTCCCCCATCTTTGGAAAGAGAAAGTTGTTGGGATATTTAATTTGTCAAGGACTTCTGTTGGGATTAATTAATCCTAGGGGTGCTCTTCAAAACCAACTTGACACATGTCAGATGGTTGTCTTTCCTGTAGTACTAGTTGGTGGTTTGCGCATCTGTAGTGCTCTCTCGTGTTGTCTGGTGTTAGCACACTCTTACCCTCTTTGGGTAGTTGTTGTGACATTTGTCTGGTGTCAGTACACACTTACCCTCTTTGGATAGTGGATGTGACACATCTTGTGAAGCTAACATGCGGTTGTCCACCACTTTGGGTTTAGCTGATGGATAGAGTTTAGCTAGGAATATTTACCAGTTGTCCTTTTATACCCGCCTTTCCTTTGACTCTCTTGATTCTTTTCTTCACCAAAAAGAATCAGTGAGTAATCTCTATCCACTTTTTGTTGAATCTTTTACTCTTACTAATCGTTTTATATGTGCCTGTTCTTTTCTTTTTCTTTTATATCTTTTTCAGAGTGTTTACCTTTCTCACGTGTTAGGTGTGTTGTCATTGTCCATAAGCCAGGTACTTGCCAGCCTGGACATGTACTGACCTGTAGCCCACAGGTGTGTTGTCATCGTCCATAAGCCAGGTACTTGCCAGCCTGGATGTGTACTGACCTGTAGCCCACAGGATCCCTCTTTCACTTGTACTATTTGTAGTGTTTTTACAACTTCAGGTATGAATTGTGTTGCTACCTGTGGATAAGCATCATGTTTGCATGCTTGAGTTTTTTGTGTGAATGGGAATAAGTCCCTTGGTAGGACTTGAGAATGTGTGTATCTGTTTTTGCAATGGGAATAAGACATATGTGGCTTGAGCAGTGGGGTAGTGTAATGAAATTCTCATCCCTTGAAGAGAATCAGGTAGCTGTTGTAGAAGGGGATATAGTGAAATGGTATCCAGCTTGCTCTGAGCTGATAGTTGTTTGGAAAACACCAGCAATTTTCAAAACCATGGTCAATTTGAGGGAGTACCTAAGACTAAGCCACCTGCAATGTTTGAAGTTTTGGAAAAAGCACAGAGCCCTTATGCTGTAGAGCTCTGAATTTATGGGAGGCAGTAAGTTTCAGCTATGGCATAATCTGAGGAGACCAGTTTATCTCATAGCTAACAAATCGTGCATAGTTTAGATACAGTACTGTTACATTAGATATGTAATCAGTACTGTACTCAAGTCCTGTAATATAGAAACACTTGCAATCACGAGAAGTGTTATATTACATATAGTTACTGTACTGTAACAAACAGTACTCATAATGTAGCATCTTTGATGCTTAAACTGGGAACTTGTGTTCATGGTCTGTTTCAAGGATATGTTTCTCTTCAATGACATCATTTCTCTCAATCTATCTTTTCATCATTTCATTCTCACATATGTAATCAAATGAAGCTTTGATCCATATAAGTCTGTCAAGAGAATGAAAGGGTATTTCTTGTGATATGAGTTCCAGTTAGGAATGTGCATGTGTACTGGTCACATGCAGTGCTGCCAATAACTACAATCAATTGTCCCCATGTGGTGGAATGGAAGACAGGAGGTCTGGAGCTCAGACCATGGGTCTTACCCCTTTCATTCTAGAAACAACAGCATTGGTAATTAGTACTGCTTGTGGATTTCTCTTCTCATTACATCATCATTGGATTACTCAGTCATTTGTAATTGGATGGATTTGCTTGTTTCTCTTGTGGCTTTTTGTCTTTGTCTTATTTCTCTTCCTCTCAGTTTCTCTATAAATACCTGTCTCTCTCTTGTGTTCTTTTATTATCATCACATTACTTTACATTTTATAAATCAATCTTTTATCATACTTACCAAGTTAAAATACATGTCTACTCTACTTAGAAGCTGAAGCTACCCATCATTTACCTCCATCTTTGAATACTACCTTGCCTTGGAGCCTCTTGGTACTAGCATTACCTCCTTTCACTGATTTTTTGTGCTTTTACCTATTTAAGTAAGTCTTGATTGACTTGTTAAATCTATAAAAGTAGCCAGAGTTAGCATAATCCTGCGAATAAGACCTTGTTTGGCCTCTCAGAATACTCTAATCCTGACAGTAAGAGAAACATAAATTTTCTGCATTTCTTTTTACAGTATAAAGGGGGTCCTGATTGATCAATCAAAAGGGAGTTGGAAAGTCAGGCTATCTATTTATTTTAATGCAAGTACCTTTGTGGAAAACATGATCAACAGGAAGTGTGAGTAAAGGCTGTAACTTTGGGTCAGGATGGGGGCATCTCTCCTTACCATACACTGCAGGCATTAAGTAAATTTCCAAGTGAGAAACTGCATTATTTCTGGAAAAATGGCAAAACTGCTATTTTCTGGAATGTAATTGATCGGAACGGCCTTTGAATGTGTATTAAAAAAATCCTGAAAAATCATCAATGATTCTTGCCATGCTGAAGAAGAGGTCTTGATTTTACAGGAATTCTGTGAACAAAACATAGGGATGAAGCCTATACACATTTGGGCAAAACCAGGGGATAAAATAGGATTAGTAAATGGACATATGTCCAAATTACATCATATGAATTGTCAAGAAAAATCCAGAAAACTCATCAAGGAGCCTTCCATAATTTTCTGAGCTGTGTTGACTTTAAATAATTTTTCTACGGAGTTTTAGTAGGCCTTACATTTGTTGGCAGGTGGGAAAATGAAAGTCTACAAAAGTACTGTTACAAACATTGGTTCTATATTTAATAGTGTCTCAAAATATCTGCGAAAATCCTAAGTCTTTTTTTAGACCTATTGAAGAACTTTCAGAAGGCCTTTGAGATTTTTTTTGGAATTTTTCTAGCATGTTTTAAACACAACACAGTGCACCTATTTTGACTGAAAGTGCTCGCCAGACTAGCTGGATTGTGTTGGAGATGAAGTATGCCAGGAAAATTTCCAAGAGTTCCCAAAAACCTTTTCACAGTTTCACAGCAGGTCTTACCAAGTTGATTTTTTATCCTGATTCTTTGAGACACTATTACATATAGAAACAAGGTATGTAACATTTCTTCTCTAGAGTTTCATTTTTCCACCCGCCAACAAATGTAAGGCTTACTAAAACTCCTTGAAAAACTTCATAAAAATCAACATAGCTCAGAAAATCATGGAATGCGCCTTGATGGATTTTTTCTGGATTTTTTCTGGATTTTTTCGGATTTTTCTGGATGTTTCTTGGACAATTTAAGTAGTGTAATTTGGACATATGTCCAGTTCCTGAACTTGTTTTAGCCCCTGGGTTTCTTTCTAAATGCTTATAGGGTTCATCCATATGTTTTTTCCAAAAAACATCCCATAAAATCAAGACCTCCTCTTCAGCATGGCAAGAATTAAGGATAATTTTGCTGGATTTTTTCGGACACATCCAAAGGTTGTTTCTATCACTCACCTTCCAGAAAATGGTATTTTTGCCATTTTTCCAGTGATAATTCATTTTCCCACTTGGGAATCTACTTAATGCCGCCAGTGATACAGCTTTGCCTTGGGCATCAAATCAAGTGTTTTTCAAAGACTGCGGAGCCCAACGAAAGAAGTTGAGTTCCGCTTCTGAAAAAGATAAAACGGTGAGAAGGGTGTCAATAGGTGAATCCTGGGGGCGGCGCACACCATCCAAAGTCTACATATCAATATTGATATTGAGTGCAAACCGTGCTATCCGTTTGTACCCTTACAGGGGAGGTAACGCACTCAAAATATTTTAATTTTTTTAAAAAAAAAGACCGTGCTATCCTTCCTAATGTATGCCTGTTTAATACTGCTGGAATAATCAATTACTCGAGTTCCGAGGCCAAATGCTGGTCCGCACTCGTCCCATTTGATCCGACCCGTTACAGAATTGATCCGAATCGGACCGAATCCTTTCAACCTTTCCTTGCGCCTTTCGATCAAACTCGAGAAGTCATGATTTTTTCCACCTTGTCCACTTATTAAAAATGGTTGTAAGTTGACTTCAACCTCATTACCACTCAAAATACTTTCAATCATTCACAACTCTTACTAAAATCTGATACATCAATTTCGATCACACTCACAGAAACTCAAGCTCACACTCTCAGCCGAGCTAACTAACCTCACCGATCTTTCACCATCTGACCCAGATACCTACAACTACTTCTTTAAGGTATGCATACCTTCTCTTTGAAAAACAACAACAAAGGGTATATATCACTGTTTATGCATCATGTTTTCCTTTTGTTGTTCAGGTACAATGTTCAGGATGTCGTGAAGTTCACGATAATTGGGTAAGTCACTCGCTGACTAGCTCAAAATCATTATCTTCTAAGCAGTACCCTTCACTTCCATTAAAATAGGTTGGCATCTCAAAAACTGTCAGTCCTGATGCACCCCTCTACTCACCGCTTGTCAGAGCGAGGGTTTTGATACTCATTATTGATGTATCTCAAGGACGAGCGCCCGATGACAGGCGGTCGTGGAACTGCTAATTTTGTCTATAAATGTCAATTTTGTTCGGTGAGAATCAAATTTGTCATACTAGCCTTTTTACTAAACTGAAGTTGACTTTTTGATTTTGTTTATGTATACGTATAGAAAGAGGCTTCAGCCAGTTTAGTTGAATTTCTTTTTATAAAGTTCGAATCAGAATTTCATTATGATCCTCCCGAATTCTCTTGCTGACTTATTCAATCATCTCCACCAGCCTTCGTGGTCCCTAACGCCAAGGCGCCGGCATCGATTTATAGTCAAGACTCGCAATCGGCTACACTCTGTGTGTTAGATTGTCGTGGCTGCGAGTTTACAGAGTTCGATCCTAGGGTCTGTCTATCTCATCGTTTTTGTGATTAAGGGCTTCCTCGACTGACTCTGATATTTCTCAAAGGGGCAATGGACTTGCAAAGGCGCAGAAACGAAGAGTGTGTTTACGGAGATCGAGTTTGAGGACGGAGAATGGCAGTTGAGTCACAAGCTTTTTACAAGTGAAATCAGCTGGCGGGATACTGATTAGCTTTTACGGTTATTTAGTGACTACGATGAAGCTGCTGGGCTCCCAGTCAGTGTTACTAGCATCAAGGTAACATCTCACATCACTCTCTCTGCTTCATGCTGTGTCATTTAGACGACCTCTGTCCCTGCTACATATACTGATTGCGTGAATTACATTTGAACAGACAGCTATTGAACGAGCATAGATAGAAGATTGTACAACAGTTTGCGAAATCACTACAACAAGCACCCCCTCACAACGATATCATGCCTCCAATGACTTCATTGGCCTTGACATTGCGCGTACAATTAGCTGTAATAGTGTTGAATCCAATTTCATCAGTCCAATCTCTAGGGATTGTGCATGTCTCAAGCCAAAAATAAACTTACAGCAGCCCCACGCTCTATACGCTGATGGTACGTCATCTCCTCCTTTGGAATGCTCTCATATGGTAGGGATGGTAAATCAGTGGTAGGGCTCAGCTTGTTTCCTCGGCCGACTGCATCTTGAATGTGCTGACGTTGGGTCTCGCCAGCCTGGGTTGCCAGCTGAGCTGTTTGACGGCGATCAATCCAATCCTGGTGGTCCTTGAGCCGCTGAGCTGCCAATTGTGCCGGTAGATCATCGGCTGCATCTTTCGCCTTTTTCGCCTCTTGGTTCTTCTTGGCTCGTGAGCTGAAATGAAGCCTCTCCATGAACTTGACCTTCACAGCTTCCTTACACTTTGATATTTCGGCATACCTCTCAAGTCCCCGAATCATCAAGACTGATTTGGATATTGAGACTCTTAATAGGCGCCAAATGTAGATCAACAGCAAGCAAGTTAGTAAAGTGAAAATGATGGAGTGATGGAGCAGGCAAGAACTGACTTGGACATGTCACAGCCCCACTCATGTTCAAGCACATCAATGAATTCCTTGAATTGGTTTGACCCGGCGCGATAGTGGCCACTAAGCGGGCTGAGCGATGTCAATTGACCTTGGTTAACGCGCAGGAGACCGGCAGCGAGCACGTCGCTACCACCTAGGAAGCTACTATGTTGAAACTTGCCCGTCTGCTTCAAGCCGACGTACAGGTGACCGTGTTTGTCGGCAACGAAGATCCAAGTGTTAGCGTTCAGAGTGTTCCGGAGGAGGGTGTCCATAATAGCTTTAGGGTCAAAGTGGCGCTTGATTCTAGTACACAAGTTAGGTGAGCGAGGCGCTTGGGCATAGTGGTTGCCTTGGTCATTCAGTATGCTGGAGTCACTGGAGCAAGAGGATGATGAGTCCGAGGCTGTTGGAATCTCGCCACGGGCTTGAGCTTCTTGGAACTCCTGTTCGGTCAAGTCAACTATACCGAGACCGTTGCCGATATCTCGATGTTTCCCACGAGCGGTGTCAACAGGGCGTCCGTCTGGAAGAACAGGAGAGATAAACATCAGCTTATCTGAACCATCTGTGGACTTCGTCAGCCAACCCCAGTCAGCTTACCTTTTGCCCAAACAAGTTTTCCCTCAGGTGTGATGCGAACCAGATAATTGAGCCTCTGATCGATATTCAGATATCTGCACAGTGCGAAATATCATGAGCATATTTCATGCGAAACTCAAACAGATGGGTGGGTAGATAGATAGACTAATATCCACATAATACGCTCTGTTTCCAATCTCTCTCGTGGCGATTCTTCAAGGTCAAGCTCTCGTCCTTCGCCGTAATCGAGCCACTGGTAAGGAAATCAATGAAAGATTGAGTTTTCAGATGCTCTGTCATGGTGAGGTGGTACTTACATAGAAAAAGTTCTGGTCTCCATCATAATGAGTATTCCAATACGTGTCTGTTTTGAGCGAAAGAAGAGATGGCAATGAGTCAGGGACCTGAAGAAGGGTGTGTTTGTGGAAAGTAACGAAAGATCATACGATAGTCTTTGATATTAGCACCATATCGATGTTTCTGATCCACCAATTCGAGCCAATACCGAATATCCATCGTCTTAGTTGTGTGCTTGGCTAGTTTTTCAAGTTGGTGGCTAGCGTCATCTGACGAAGGGCTACGAGGTTCAACGAGTCGCGCGGCAAAGAAGGCACCACGACGCCAACGGGCTGAGGGATCGTTCTTGCCTTCCTGACCAGCTTCTTGGTGAATTGATTTCCGTCGTTGGGTCTGTAGTGGGTAGAAAGGGGAGATAAGCTAAGGCAAGAAAAAGGCTTGTAAATTTTATTGGACAAGCTCACTTTATAGACTTCGCTCCACCTTGCGGATGAGGAGATATTCATACCTTTATGTTCTCTTTCATCTTTAAAATGAGTGTTGGAAAGATGATCACTCAGTCAGTCTTAGATTGTGTAAGAGAAATATGGATACAAAGGAGGGAGATTGTGTGATTTAAAAGGGAGACTGACGCTGGTATTGCCTGAATGTAGCGGAGAAGGATGTAGGAACATGAGAAGATCAGAGTTAAGTTCAATACACAGTATAAGAAATGGATATTTGAAAGGACCTGAAACGAGACTGAAGCACTCTTGCAGCGTTATCTTGATCGTTATTGATATCGGTTGGGTTGAGTTGATGTGGCAGTGTAGGAGAGTTGTGAGTTGACATGTCGAGGTATAACTTGGTTTGTTCTAATGTTGGATATTAATGTCAATATTTGATTTAGTGGGATAGAAGAGCAGTGAGTGTGGAATGAGATTGGGTTGGAAGCGATGAAATTGAAGGGGTACATCGTTCATTAAAATTGATTATGAAGCCCAGGTGAGACAGCAAACTGCTGCGAAAGGTTTTTTTCATGCTCAATCCATCAGCAGACACGGTGAGAAAAACGCTAATGAATTGGCCGCAGTTGATTAAGAAATCTCACAGTACTATATATGCTTGAATTTATATCAAAGCAGACATACATTTAAGTCTCTATGTATCGGTAACACAGGATTGCTGTGGACAACTTATAATGATTCACTTCAACCTACTGACACCAAATTAATTGCTAAGATACTAAATAAAGTTATCCAGTTGAAGTACCCTTGCTTTCAGGTACTGGAAAGTCTTATCACGTTAACAGGACTTTTTAAAAGAGCTCTTCAGGAGCAGCCTTCCCATGATTGTTACTTCACAAGTCACTAACAAAACCTTATTCTTGCGAAGGGAAAATAAAGAAAAGGCAAGGGTTGTAGAGCATTTCTTTATATATACACTGAACCTTCAAAGGTGCCTACGCAAATCCCCCAACTGGAAAGGAACGGAAGCAATTCAATGAACCATTGGACTGATTGTGGGTGATGCAGAAATTACCTTGGAAACTTGAACCTGTGGTTGAAGCTTTGGAATATCTTGTGGCAATACTTTTTTTATCAAATTTGGAACTCCTACTTCAGAGAGATCGATATAGAGCATGTTTTAGGGACCTGACTAGACCTCAGTGTAATTCAGTTTTTTCTCAGTTCTCATCATATAATAGTTGTCCAATTGTGAATTGACCCTATCAAAATGTCAATATGCACTTCACCTGGGCATAGCAGTGCGCAGAATTCTGTACCAACTTCTGTTGCTTCCTGTAGAGCAATTCGTCTAGGCTGCAGTTGCCACCTCACGTGTCCAGATATGCCTGCTACAAGCAGCAAGGACCATGTATGATTACACTGCTTGCCTGTCTCTCTTTATCTCCCTCTATCTCCGAGATTCCCCCGCCAATCGGACCTCACACATCCACCTCACTCACTCTAAGTTCCCACACTTACAAGTCACTTGACTCTATCCTCCTTGAGTCCCTCATACAGAACTCTGCTCTCACTCACACGCATGAGCCACTTAAGCCGATCCCACTTATTCCATCCCGCTCGACCTCATTCACCCCGGCCCACACCAACTTCACCCACACATCACCCATCTCACTCTCCCCTGCCCTGCCAACACCATTGACCCTCATCAGCAGTACCAAGTCGTCACATCTCCCTCGAGCACTATCAGCTCTTGGAAAGTGAGTGCGTGTCTTGTTTTCACCAAATGCATACCATCCCTGCCTTGATCAAATCTGACAGTGCTTCTACTGTGCGGTGTTTGGGCACTGGGAAGCCAACTGTCCTGACAAGGCCTGTGGCCTCCCAAGGACAGCTCCACCTTGCAACTCCTGGCAGCTAACCAAGCCTGCAACCACAAGTAGGCCCTTAGCCTAATAGTGAGGGACAGGCCTGAGAATAGGATATATAAACTCTCCCTTCAGGCCAGGAGTTGGTCCATTCCCCCAACCTTTTGCCACACACCTAAATAGCACAATTAGCACAACATTGAGGATACTTTTAAATAAGTTAACTGCTCAATAGTGCTTGGTGCTCTAGGTGTAGAATAGAGGGTTCACCCATAGGCTGGTAGACCTTGC
>AWVX01050076.1:0-16789 GCA_000500245.1 Cronartium ribicola 11-2
AATGTGATAAATGTTATAATAATTATTTAATAATCTAGGTCTACCAATTATGCGCACAACAACGTCTGTTTTGCAGCTGTTGCCCAAGACACTGGTTTGGGCAGACGGGGGTGGGGCTTCGAAGCCAGTTCCTCCAGTCGCGCCTCAAGGCGGTCGACGCGGTGGTGGGCCTTACGTGTGTCTTTCAACGCGGTTGTGACCTTCCGGAGTAGCGCCGTTACTAGTTTAACCACGGTTGGCGATAGGCTGACATTCCCATCCGCACCCGTGTGTCGTGTGGCTTCTATCCACGCGTCCATGAGTTTGTCCTCTGTGGATGGGGGCTGGATCTGGTCTTCAGCGTCCATCTCATCAGCCCAGTTTCCATGACTGTTTCGCGCGTCCAACGCGTCCATCCGGTGATCTTGCTGCTGGGGGCGGTGTTGGTGTGGGTCTGGTGGGATCAGAGGAGGCGGTGGCATAGGATTTCTGAGGGATAGTGAGCAATGAAGGGTGTTTGAGGGAGGGAAGGGAAGGAGAGGGGGGTGGCGAACGCGACTGCGCAGTGACTGCGCAAAGGGTAGGTGTAGTGGTACGGAGTCAGAAATCTCCCAGTTTTCTGACATTGCAGTCGAACTGTGTTATGTACTGGTCTCTCACATGGTGTGTTATGTAATACAAATTCACACTTAAAAAAATAAAAAATAAAAATCTGCCACCTGTTGCACGATCCTCGATTTACTGTACTTGTTATCTACGGCACACCTCAAGCTCCTGCGCATTCAATTTCGATCCAATCCGACAACAACCGTTCCGTTCCAGATAAGAAGTACTGTATACAGCAGCATACTGGGTACACGTAAATGCACACCGCCGTTCAGACGCAGTTTTATGGTCGTTATTACCCTTATGGTTGTCTCATATATGTCGTGATCTCTGACTAGTTCATCGCCATCCATTATATCGCTTAATATCAGTGCTATATTAAGAGATGTATGCTATAGTTTTCATGTTCACACATCCGAACGCCCCCGCATCATACCGCGCTTCAACTCCATCAGCGTTCTATTGAAGACGAGAAATTGGGTGCACAAATTGCGGCGTGTTTCGGAGCTCAGAGCTATGCCCTACTGTCTGGGTACTTACGAACCTGAATACCCTTTCAGTAAGCTAAGCAAATTTTCGAAGCATCAAACCCAAGCACACTGGTTTTTTGTGAACAAAGCTTTCCGGGGGTTTCGTTTTGCGGTTCCGAAGCATCATATGGTACAGTAAGCCAGAGATAAGGCCTGAGCGGTGTTCGCAGTCTTGAGTTCCAATGAGGACTGTGCCGTCCTTTTTCCGCTCGTTTCGGCCCCACTTTAGACTACCACAAGGAAGAGGATGACGGCTTTAGAATAAGTTTTGTATTTCTATATAATCTCGGCCATCATGCCTTCTCGACCGTCTTTGCATCCATCACAACAATCACAGTCTGTTTTAGAAAACCTTCTTGAGCCACTTTAGATCATCTACATTAGCAGCAATTCATCTTCGCTTAGCCCACAGTACCTTCATTTCTAAATATTATAAGATGAATTCCCTCGGTTCCTTTATCATGGGTGCGTTGTTACTCTTAGCCCTAGTACAGTTAGGTGAAAGCAGCCCAACCATATTCCCTTGTAGTTGTGGTACCAATCACGGTGCCGGTGCGGTGAAGGTGGTTAAGAGCGAGACCCAAGACGTCAAAAGCTTGTCATCGAGTGTAGACCCAAGCCAAGAAAATTTGACCGCTAAATTTTCCGATGTCACCATCGATACCAACGAGAAAAATGTTTTCTTGAAATCGAAGCCCACCAGTGAAACAAACCTCGCCGCAACTAAGACTGAGACACTGGAAGCCCCCAGCAAGACCAGCACCAACGCATTGTCAGTTGATGGCGCAGTTTATGGCGCAGTTGATGGAGATGTTCAATCAGTGAGCCCAGCTGAGCCCACCACTGGTGGAGGTGAAGGAGAAGCAACCCTCGTTAAGCCGACCCCTGGTGGAGGTGAAGAAAAAGCAAACGCAGTGAGCCCAGCTGAGTCGGACAATGCCGCAGGTGCAGTAGACGTGAAGTCAACCCCAACTACTGTCTAAAGTGTTGAAAAGTAAGCCAGAATGCTATCATATTGACCTATGTTGTAGGCGTGGATGAAGTGGCGCCCAACACACAATTCAACTTACAAATTTCCTGAGGTTATCCATCATCTTTCTGATTATGTTACAGGCCTGGAATACAAGCAACTCAAGTAATAAACAACAATACGAAACAAGAAATGAAGTCTCTGGTCACTTGGTGACAGAGTTTATTTGCTATCAAAAGTAGATTCTGGTCAAGCTGTTTTGCTTTTGAATTGGTTTTCTGGTCCTCAACTACGTCTTCTGACTAAATCCACGACCATTAGGCTTCACTCTTTTTACCTCTCGATGTCCCTACTCTATTATCTTAGATATTTTGGTCACGTGGAATAAGCAATATGTGCGCCCGACGCTTGAAGTCAGGAATTATCCAATCGAGTTTCGTTGTCCAACAGAGGCTTTTTTTTTTTGCCAATATTTGAAAAATCGGTGCGTAACGGATCGTACGTTCTTATATCCGAGTAAAGTGAAGCCCATAGACATTTGAAACACGAGGGGAAGGGTAGAACTGGTTTACCTGAGGTGGAGAAGTCATCAATGACAAGCTGAAAGCAACTGAGAATATGTTGCCTCGATCGGCCCGCGCATGCTCCAGTTGAACGACACCTGAAAGCCTCCGACACAAGCCCCTTTCCCCACACAGGAAAAGGCTGAGTGTGAACACGGATATACTTGTGAAGTATACTCGAACAACTGGTCTTGAGCAACTTATATATACCGCGATTCTCAGTGGTCACTGCTCAGAATAACTACTGTGATTCAGATCACGATCTAGATTCCAGGCTGTCATTACACAAAAACAACATGCGTGGGTCTCGGCGACAGCGTCGCAAATTTTTCAGTGCTCGAACTGAAATCGAGTGTCTTTTTGATTGTTTTCCGCCATTTTTTTTTGGTCTACCCATCACCATGATATCGATTTTTTTTTTTAAGTGCTATTGCTTTAACATTCCGCACTAGTTACAACCTTTTTTTTTCAAGTCTGTAAGATACAACTTTTCCTTGCTTTAGTCTTTTCTCGTGGCGGGACCTTTTGGTCTTCACTAGAAGCACTTGTGCCATGATATCGATGAAAATTCACAATTCATTACGCTAGGGCCTCATCACTTCTTTTTTCAATCTTACATTATGCGTACTGTGTCTTGGAACAACTTCCTGATCAACTTGATCATAATTTTCTTTTTGACAGTCGTCATTATGATGATGACACAGAAAGGAGTAAGCCAACCAATGCCAAATATCAATATAAACAAAGCGGTGAAAATTGATCCAAACATTAAGGAGCAAAGTGAAATTCATGTGATAACTCCCAGAACAGTCACATCGGAGCTCCGTGGATAATGGAATGCTCATGAAGAAAATTGTCAAGCTGTAAATATACTGTGCAAGTCAAAATGTCAGGGCGGATATCCTAATGAGCCACATAATAAGGAGACTTTCAGGGTTTCAAATCTCTGCGAGGCCTATACATATATATTAAATTCAAATATTTAGAGTGCATTACCTACTCATATAGAGAAAAAAAAACACTTAAGAAAGCTAGGGCTGGGCTGGTGTCACAAAGACATACACCAACATGGGACTACTGGGTTTAGGACAGGTGTCATAGAAAGGTGCCAATACAGGCATTCAAAGGGCGGTGTAGAAGCGGACAGAGATAGAAGAAGAGAAAGAGAAAGAGAAAGATAGGAAATATAGAAATAAGGAAATAAATAACAATGATTGGGGTTAGGACTACCAGTCCACTGGGTACTAAGCAGGGGAAGCTGAAGCTTCACCTCTCCTATCTAGAGCTGGGGCCAGTCCTGTCACACCAGATGGGCAAGGTTGAGCAGACCTTCTTAGGCACAGGATGATGTTCCTGATGGGTTGGGTGGACCTCTTTTAAGTCTCAGGTGGGGAAAGAGACAACAGATCCCAGCCTTCACTCTAGATAGATTCAGTTAGCTACATCCTCTCCTGGAACCGCAGGGAGAAAGAAAACCACAGAGCGTGCACTAGTAGAGAAAGCAGAGAACTCAGAGAAATTGAGAAATTGAGGCAAGCAGAAATGGTGATGGAAAATGGGTTGGGTTGAGTTTTCGAAGTTGGTAGGTTGTTATGGTGGCTCGATGTTTGTTGGAGGGGGAGGTGAGAAAATAGAGAGTTTGGAGAGTTGAGGGTTGAGGAGTGAGCTGGTTAGGTAATGGGATGGGTGGTGCAGAGAATCTGGGCTTTTCAAGGGGGTTTACGGAGGTGCTGGGCTCGATAGAACCAGAAGGATCTTTGAATGTAATTGGTGAGAGGCGGGTAGGCTTTGGGGTTTGTCAGGATGTGGTTTGGTCTCCGGTTGATTTTCAGGCGCTCGAGGTCCTTGATGGGGGCATGTCAAATACCCCTATATCTTTTACAGATTAGCAGGTAGTGCTCGACTGTTTTGGGTTGTTTGCAGAGCTCACAATCAGGTGAGTCAACCGCTTTTATCCTGTGGAGATAGATGTTCAGAGGTGAGTGGTTAGATCTTGATTGGGATATAGCAGAGGCTTCTGGAAGTAGTAGCGCCGCCAGAGAGGCCTATATGATCTCATATCTCAAGGTATATTTGACAATGAACTGATAATAACAATCTTGATCCAGAAATTCAGGAAACTAGACCATAATATGTCTTTGATATGCGGCTGTTGGCTATGAACTCGAGGAGAACTCTTGCAACCAAGGGGTGTTGGAGCAGGATTGAGAGAGAAATGGACAATAGAATAGTTATCAAGCAGGTTCAAAAGATATTGGTGTGAAGCCCCTCCAGTGACTTCATGCACCATAAGGATTGTTACAAGTACACACAGTCGTCACCAGTACATATGACTATTCTCCTTCCTCATTCCCTGGCTCGGTAGAGATCCATGACTGATCTCCTCATGATCATTCCATTCTACTGAGCTAGCTGGCAATATCATATTTAATGTTGGGTTCTAGAAAACATGGCTCCTTTTAGCTTCTGAGAGATCTAATCACTGTCCCAGCAAAGGGCCCCACTTGGCCCTTACAATTGGTTAGGCTAAGTATTAAAAGTGATAAAGATGTTGATGATGTTGATGAGTGGTCATATGCTTATGATCCGTGCCATGTTAAAGTGATCCACACCTACACTTAGGTTGTGCTGCCTCCTACACATGCCCATCACTCTGGATACAGACTGGATAGCCTAGTGGTAAAGGCATCACATTGACATTTTGTCTTGGCTTACATGCTGAGGTCCCAGGTCCAAATCCTGGTCTAGTCAATTCTTTTCTGACCTCATGTCTCAACACTTTTGCCCTTCTGTGCAAACACCAGTTCATGTGATTTTTTTTAGCCAGTATCCCATGGCTTTTAGCATATGCTCTCAGAGGGCTTTTTTTTTTAGCATCCTGTAATGAGGGATAGGTCACCAAGAGCTAGCTTAAATCTATTGGGGAAGGCAAAAGTGTTTTCAAATTGAGTTAAATAGAGTAAGAGTTGGTGTTGAGCGAAGTTTGATGAACATGTTTTTTAAAAAAAAATTGATGTGCATAGGTACAATTATAACCTGTGGGTATATGTATATACAGTAGGATGTAGTACAGGCTCTTAAAGTACACTAAGGTCTGACAGGGGGGGGTACGGTTACCAAGGGAGGAGGGGGTGCAAATACCGGAATCCTATATGTATATAATTTTAAACCTTAACACCAACAATCAACTTGATCAATACCCACCAATACCCATCAATACCCATCAATACCCATCAATACCCATCAATACCCATCAATACCCATCAATACCCATCAATACCCATCAATACCCATCATCATCATCATTATCAAAAAAAAAAAATTAATGATACTCATCACTTTTGATTCAGTATACTTCTTTTTTTCAAAGAAAAATTATAATCAAGGTTGACAAAACAAGGAAATAATAATAATAATAATAGGTTTTTCAATTCAAACCTCCCTCCATAGGTTTTATATACTTTTACTGAGTTTTTTTTTTTTCAATAATGTCTAAAATTTTCTGTATAATGAATTGTATAATGAAATATCTCCTCCTGTATATCTCTATCTAAACCAGGATATCTATCAATACAGTGTAATGATGATCATCTATCATTACATAGCACTATAGGCTCACTCATAAAGGGCTATGGGACATTCCTGAAAAGAAAACCTGTGAGAGGGGTTTAAAGCTCATAAAGATAGAAACCTCCCTCTCACATTTTTTGAATTGTTTTTTTTTTTTTGAATTGATAACTAGCCACAATATATCTATGTTTTTATTTTTTTGTTTGATCACTTCTCTACTATCACCATTTCCGAAAAAAAAAGAAGAAAAAAAAAACTATTTTTTTAATGAAAAGATGAATCGAAACAACATATAAGAAAAAAAAGAAAAGTCCATTACAAAGCAAAAAAAAACACAAAACAAACAGATATGTAAAAACATATTTTTTTCTTTTTCTTTTTGTATACTTTATCAAAAAAAAAAAAAAAGAGAAAAAAAAAAACCAAGAACAAAAAACGTTTTTTCATTTTAGAAAAAATAACTAAAAAACAAGAAAAAACCTAAGAAAACACAAAAAAAGGCATAGTTTGTTGTTTCAATTTTGTTTACCAAAAACAAAAAAAGACACCCCATCCATTCATTCATTCAAAGAAACTAAATAAAGAGAGAGAGAAGATAAAGGGAAATCCAAACAAAAAAACCCCTACTAGCTATAACAACAACAAAAAAGAAAGCGAATATACGAATTTTTTAATTTTTTTTTTCTAAAAAGTGTTCACGTTGTTGTTGTTGTAATATTGCTCGAGATAGAAGGTCCATTCCAACAACTACCGTTATGATTATTAACTAAACCAGCATTTCTAGCTTCAGCTTCAGCTTTCTTTTTAGCTCTCCACTCTTTTCTAATCTCTTTAAATTCTATCAAAAGCAAAAAGAAAAAAAAATCAGTTCCCAAAGATTAAAAAAGTTTTTTTTTTTCGGAGGGGACAAAAAAAAGAAATGATGATTTTTTTTTTACCTTGAGGTAATCTTTTAGGTCCATGTTTTTGCATACAAATATGAGCATTCAAATGATTTAAAGTTCCATATGCTTTCGTACACCCAGGGTAATTACATTGATACAATCGTTCGACCTTGAAAAAGCAAAAAAGGTAAGTAAAAGAGTGATCGAAATAAGTACTTGTTTAAAAACGTTACCTCATCAAATCTTCGTCGCGCTCTTTTTCTGGGTGCACCTGGAAGAAGGTTAAATTGATAAGGTCGATCAGATCCAATTAAAGATTCAGATGGATGACAATGATCGATTCCTAATCCATTGAGATTTGGTCTCCAAGGTTCATAAGATGATGAATTAGATTGAGTTTGATTATAAGAACTTTGTGGTCTATCACTGAAACTTAATTGTGTACCAGCATGTGTGTTAGGCCTGATTGATGAAGCAGGTGGAGCAAAAGATGGAAAGAGTGATAATAATTGATCAGATGAAGTTGATGTAGGTGAAGATTCAGTTTGATGTGTTAAGATAGTAGAATTAGAAGTTGGAGTAGGTGTGGTAATGTCTGGGCTCGAGAATTGTAAAGCTGTATGATGGTCATGAGACAGAAAGAGGTCAAGTCGGGATAGACGTATATAGATGGATAAACACGGTTAACTAACGACTATTACCATATAATCCTACGCTCGCTGAAGTGTAATCGTAATCATGATTGAATTTTCCAGCATCCCATCCTGCACCAGGAGCGGTCATGGGTCGAGTGTTATGAGGTCCTATACCTGTGACAGTTGATCGATCAGTAGTGAAACGTATCTGGGGTATCACTCAAAACGGTCTTGAACAAAACACAAGACAGACCATATTGAAACCCAGTTGGGGGTGGGGGAGCGGGCAGTAACCGGAACGAGTTCGGACTAGCACTAGAGAGACTAGATTGACTGATACGTGTGATCGAGCGAGCAAGAGGAGGTGTTTGATTGTTCTGAAGTGGGGTGGTAGTGTTGTGATTGGTAGTGGTCGTAGTGGTGGTAGAGGGTAAACCACAGGATGAGATGGGTCGAGGTTGAGTACCGGGAGAGAGTTGAGAGGCTGAAGGTGGGATGTGGTAGGCAAAGAGGCCATTGGCGGTACTAGGTCGATGAGTTGAAGATGAACCGATTGGGGAGATAGAGTCACCCGAGGTGGGTGATCGGTGATCGAGATCGAGGCATGAAGGGTGAAGAGGCGAGGGAGGTGGGTTGGTTAAGATGGGTGAGAGGTGGTGATGTGAATAAGGGAGAATGAAACATGGATGATGGATGGGTGGTTGAGATTGAGATTTAGGTGGGACGGTGAAAGAAAATAGCGCATCCTGAAGTTGAGGTTGCATTGTGTGTGAGGGACGGAAAGTAAATAGAGGTTGGAAAATGTTAAAAGAGAGAGAGACAGAGAGGAATATATCTAAACCACCGTTCAGAATTTAAAAAAATAAATAAGTAAATAAATAAATAAAAATAAGAATGAGACTTGTTCATAAATAAATAAATAAATAATTTTGATTTAAATTTGAATAAAGTGGAAGAGAGAAGGTATTTATTGATTAAGTATCATCAAGTTTGAAAATTTTGATTTATATACTTAATCACTTCCACAACTCTCTCCCATCACAACTTCCATTCCAAATTCCTTTTTTTTTAACCAACCAAATCAATCTACTTAAGTACATACTTCGAACTCGTAGCAGCAAGCAGCACCTTGTAGTATGTAAGTACATACTTACTGTAAGACACTCTCATCAATCCAGTTCAACACTTCTCACTCATTACTACTCGTGATTGGTTTTTTGTATTGCAAAATCCTTCCAATCAGCCACAACAACAACAACATTCTCAACCATCGAAACACTTACATACATCAAACCCACATTGCGACTCCACATCATAAGTACTGTGTTTTGTATGTATGCGTTTCCATACATGTACAAAATACATGTACAAAATACATGTACAAAATACATATACATAATACATATACATAATACATATCACGAACTAGATGAAATTCTTTAAAATTCTTTTTAACTAAAATGTACACTTTAGCACCGTTCTTTTTTTTTTTTTTTTTAAATTGATTACTAATCAGGGATATAATCATGGAGCCTAAAGTTGTAAAATATGAATCATGCATTTGATAAGTATTGGAAAATTGATTTTATTTACACTTTATGAATTTAATTAAACAATGGTACATTAAGTATTTTTTTTTTGAAATTAATTTTTAATAGATCTACTTATTTATATGTACCAAATATTAATCATCAAACTTAAATAACTAAAGAATTTAAACCTAGGTAAAAAATTCTATCAAAACAAAATATCTTTCTACCTTTATAAAGTCATATATATCTCCTTACTCCTTATTAACTTTAAAGGAAATCCATTCTCAGAAAGTTTATTTATTTTAATATAAATCTGAAATATATATATCACCATGGTTCATTTGGCAAAAAATTCCATATATATCTGTCACAGATATAAATCTGTATCTGTCCAACAGACATATAGATATACATCTGTCACAGATATATATGGCTTGAGCGTTTGGCAAAAGCTGGATATATAATATACCAACCAGATATGCCAGGTGATGGTGGGTCTCAGGAATTGGGATAGACCCGGTGACCATGTATTAGTGTCTCTCTCAAGACCGGCGCTGACCACCATCAATCCACCCACCCATTGATCCAACAACATGTATAATTCTTATGTGAATTAGAATATGTTCTGGTTCATATGACAATTGCTCAAAATGAACAGATGATTACACACTGTTCTCTATTCAGAATCTCTTTTGCAAGGCAATTTCCTTATTGTTTGTTTTGTGATCAGTCCATCTCACTTTCATTTACAAAAAATGGTCAAAGACTCTCTGTCATATCAGTTTCTTACCTTTTTTTGCCACAGAGAGGCTCTCCTTTTCTGTACTTTCTTTGAACTTGAATGAGTGACTGTTTAATAAACAACTGAACTTTTGAGCCTCTGATAATAGTTTAGCATCAGATCCATGTTTACAATCAGACACCAAGGATTTCACCCATCTCATTCATTTCATCAATAGGAGATCTAGGTGGAAGTGCAGGAGCTTCTGGTGACTTGTATGCTCACACACAAACATACATCACACTTAGAACATATATAGATGCTTGTATCAAATCATGTCATAGCGTCATCTCTATATAGTCTGCTTCTCTCTCTGTCTCTCTCTGTCTGGTCAAGAATCTCTTCTGTCTTGTCCAAACAACTCACCACCAGTCTCATACATATCCTCCGTATTCTCTACTCACCATGTATCACCTGTTGGTTTGTGTCATTATTAGCTTCATCATCAACATCAAAATCAGTTTCTAAAACATCAAACTTGGAATCCAAACCTTTTCCATCTAAATCTGCCTCCCAAGCTTTAGGTTTCAAAGCAATTTCCAGTGCCCTTTTCAATGCTAAACCCCTTTCTTCAAAATCAAAGCTCATGCTAAGGTAGTAGTCCTAAATGGAAAAAATTAAACATTCTATTATAGCAAAAATCCAAGTTTCTCAGATTAATATATAAAGTCACGTGTAGACCGTAAGAAAGAGCCTTTGAAATACTTACTTTAATTTCTGCAGGTCCTAAACTACTCATACAATTTCCATGAACCCAACAACTGTGTTATTATCAGATATCTTTTTCATTTATTAGCTGAGTCCATTGATTCTCACCAGTCAGGAGGATGAGGGAAAGACTGAGGGCGCGGGCGGGACCGAGGACGAGACCAAGGACGAGGTCGAGGGAAGGAGGCCGAGGTCAAGGGAGTGGATGCCGGAAGGTGAATGAAGGTGGGTGGGCGGGTTATCCTAAGGTATCCGGAGAAGATACTTTCCTAATGTAAAAGTAAATATATACGAATATATATATATGTCTGGACATATTGTCCAAAATTTGGTTTACCAAAGGCAAATCTCCAAGAGATATATATGTATATGTCTTAGATATATATATGTCTAAATTACATGTATGTATCGCCCGTATATTTTTTGCCGAACGAAGCATCAAATCACTCAAAAGCTCATTGTAACAAAAACAAAAAAAAAGCACAAGAAAATGAATCCAACAACATGATGAAGAAAAGGATCACTAAAACTTTCTTTCGATTAGAAAATAAATAAAAAAAAGCATTGACTCAAAACTTCATCAAGAAAAAATCTATCTAAACATAGCAATAATCAATTTTTTTTGGTTTTGAAAAAACAAGGGGAAGGGGGGTTTCATAGCCAAAAGTCATACAAACAAACAGGATGAAAATGACATTAAAAGCGGGAAAAAGAAAGCTTGAAAGACTACTATTCCATGTCCACAATTCATTCCACTCTTCTTTTATACAAATTCAGAGAGTAGGAAAGGATTAAGTCAAGTGAGCAATCCAGTAAAAAAAAAGAAAGAAGGGTATACAATAAATATGGAGGAATCTAGAAGAGCTGGAGGTCATGACAGATAGAGAAAGATAAGGAGGTGGTCACTGGACAAGCAGGTGACCATTCTTATCTATAGTCTAAAGCTCGGTCTAGGTAGATGAATGCCGTATGTACCTGTACCCAGCAGCGAAAGCGAGACAAACCAGACGAAAAATCCCAAACGAAGGAATAAAGTAAGTGTTGATGATGGGGCGTGCCATGGAATTTGTTCAATTTCGTTCTTCCTATAAATTTTAAACCTTCAAGAAAAAAGTCAGCAGTGGGTGTGAGATAGAATAGAAGAAAACGTTAAAAGAACCGAACCGACAAAACAAACAGCATAAAACTAGACCTGAATCGACCGGGGATCTTCACCCTCCTTCCTCGCTTTCTTTGCTGAACTTTTTACCGATTGAGTTTTTTTTTTCATAAGTGAAGAAAATAGGTAGGGTATAAGCTTACTTGTAAGAAAAATGAAAGAAGCCTACAAAACCTCGGTTACTAATCTTAGTTATACTTACTTGTCTACTGCAACCCCACCTGATCCCAATAAATCACTATCCTCCTTCTTTTTCCGCATTCGCCACTCTTTCCTAATCTCCTTAAACTCTACCCAATCCAAATCAAACTTTAGCTGATCGAAAAGAAGAAACAAACAAATAATGGAGTGGTAATAACCTTCAGGGAGACGTTTAGATCCATGTTTTTGCATCTGTACATGGGCGTTCAGATGGTTTAACGTTCCGTAAGCTTTTGTACAACCCTCAAAATTGCAACGGTAAAGTCTTTCGATCTAAAACGTCCAGAGAAGGCTGTCAACATCTGTTACCTGTGTTTTTTTTTTGTCTTGGTTTGGGGTTTGTTTGAGATTGTAAAACGAATCTGACGAAAAGAATGGTAGCCTATGATATCAGAGTGTCAAAAATTAAACATTACAGACCTCTTCGAATCGTCTGCGAGGACGTTTCCTTGGTGGGGCTGGTTCAAGGCAAAATGATGGATGATGAGTCCTCTGATTTCGTTCGTCAGTCAACGTTGAAAGCCCGATCTGAGTGGGAGCGGGATAAGAGTAAGGATGATTGATAGTAGCCGACATAGATGATTCGGTCCTCGTTTTAGGCCAGCTCTCGACCGAGTTCATCGTTGTAGGCCCTTCTGGGCGTTGAATTGTAGCTAAAGGTTGACTGTGAGATCCATTGGGTGAAGGAGGTCGACCAAACGAGTGTCTTTGACTAGTAGATGGCTCAGACGGTACCGAAAAAGCAAAAGGGCTAGTCGAACTTTGGCAATCGCTGCTAGTACTCGAAGCAGCCGTGTGAATATGTCGCGTCCAGCCTGCCTCTCGGCTCGACAATATGGGTCCTGGATCGGCATAAGCTGGATCACAAGGTTTTCCAGGGGGTAAAGAGAATGAGAAACAAGGCTCGTAATTAGATTGCGGCATGGTTTCTTCACAACTGAAGTTGAGGTTGAGTTCGTGAAGCGTTAGATGAAACTATGGGTCAACGATCAAGACTGGTGGTCGGTCACCAATCAACCTAATTCAGGTGAGTGAGCACAGAAAATGGTCGAAAGCCGTCCCGGCCTCAAAACGTTCCGGTTCCAGCGAGAAAACCGAGATGATCGGACCGGGCTAACGGATCAAAGCAAGAAGCGGGGAAGAGAAAAAAGAGGTTAGATGAGGGGCGCTGACTAAGTAAGTAAGTAAGTAGTAAAAGGGATTGTCAAGCGATCTACGTTGAGGTTAAAGGTTTAACAACACTATAGCCCTGCAGTGATGAGTGATGAAGAACGAGCACCGTCGGCGTTACGTACAAGAGTTCAATGGGTCCTCAACCGATCTAGTTTGTCGCCCTTCTGTGACGGTCCAGCGCCCACCCACACACACCGCAGGTCCAAGTCGAAAGGGTGAACTCAAATCCAAATTCGGTGACCACCGGCCCACGTCCGCCGGACCACGACAACTGCATCCTTTTCATTTCTTCGCGCGTCTGACGATGGCACCACTCTCTGACCGCGCAAAGCATCCAGCAACGTTCGAGCTTGAGCGCCAACGTGTTGTCCCATTCACGTCCTTGTGCTGGCTGGGGGTCTGCTTTTCAGGAACCGCCCAGCCTGGTTTGATGAATTTACCGATAGTCCAACAAATTCTGTCAATGGTGTTGACATGGACCAAACCAAACCCTGACCAGGACGCATCGGCTGGGAGGGGATGGATATTGGGTGTCACCCATATCAATCCAGTGCGAAATGTTAATACGATAACACTTAATAAAAAAAAATAAAAAAAAACCCATATCAATCCACACCTGGCCGCACGAGCTGGGGGTAACGCCAACTACATGTAGCTTCACAGTGACGCGGACGTGGACCTGCTGTATGCTTGGTAACAGTTGGTCAGATGAGAGTGGCTGGTCCCTTTGGTCAGAGAAAGAAGGAGTGATGCAAAAGATTGGACCCAGCAACGGTATTATACCATCGCCGAGGGGTCTTGGCCTGGATCAAGCTGAAATGGAATGTCAGAGAGAGAGCCTCTGAAACCCCCCCCTTGATTGCCCCTACTTGACCTTGAGCTGCTACGTGGTCCCTAACACCTCAATCACCTCGGCCAAATTGGGTTCCACAGCAATAAGTCTCTAAAAAGATAGTGTCTCATTGCCCTATCTATAAAGAACTCCATCTTCTTGTTCAGTTGGTCACTCCACAGCCTTCCAAACATCAGCAGGCCTGAAATGCTGGCCGGCTCAAATAGACACCTTATTGAAGACGGTGAGTGACTTCCAAATCTGGCGGGTTGCGAGGAGACCCCCGCCAAGCTTAACACTGACACTTTTGTCACCTTGAACAGACTTTGAGGCCATTGATTCGCCGAAGGAAGTCCAATATCATTGTACATTTAGGGGATACAAACCTAAACCCGGGTTTTTTTCTGCCAGAATCCCAGAATCCCAAGTCGGACTTGGGTTTCTGGAATTCTGGCAAAATCTGCTTAACCCCCAGCTCCTGACAACCCATAACCCTGCCTTGACCCACTCCTCACACACATCACCCATGGTTCCACAATCGGACTCATAGACTTCGGACAAACTGCCCCAGGACTCTTCTTCAATTGCAGGATACTATGATCCACCCATCCCTTCCAACACACAACTCACTCCCAGAACCATTCAAATAGATACTTCTACTCTACAAGTGCTTGCTGCAACTGGTGCCCTGAAGATGTCTTCATCAACTCCTACTCCTATCTTCATCGCCACCCACAACTTTCAAGAAGAAAAAAGAACCTCAGATCAATGCGTAGCCAAACACCCTCAAAGAGACAGACTGGCTCATACCTCAAGCGCAAAGGACTCATCTTCCACCTTCGTGAAGAAACAGCTGAATGAGAAGAAGTCATCCTGAAAATTGAAGAGAAAGACAACAACTCAGTGGCATCGAGACGACAATGGAAAAGGGAGGACTTTGGCTTACTTGCTGCTCAGTTCACCAACTGAGCATGGCAATTTTAACAAATTCAAAGTCAAAGGCTCTTCTAAGGAAGAAGTCTGTGAGGAGATCGAACAGTTTTTTATCAAGGAGGGCATTACTTGGCAAGATGCCAATGCCATCCAGAAAAAGGTCAGTTTTTCTTCATGTTTTCCATTACTAATATAGGCTTACTGATTCTGATAATCTGCTTCTCAGATCAAGTGTTTGGAGTCAGAATGGCAAAGTGCAGATGAGTGGTGAAACCAAACAGGGGCTGGTGTTTGGCAGACTGCAATGGAGCACAAAGCAGAAGCAAATTGGAATGATGATGATCTGGAATGGGAGTGTGTTAAAGATACTGCCCTTGGTTAGTCCAATATGTTTGGTTTTAACAGTTAATTCATTTCAACTTGTCCTGATTGTCTGTATTTGTACTTGATTCTAATACCAGCACCAATCTTGAAATGGTGCAAGTATTATTTTGAATTGGAACCTGTATTCTCTCCTCATCATGGCAACACAAGACTAGTGCCCGCCAACAGTGCTTCTAAGCTGGTTGAGGATGCTTTAGCTTCTAGTGCCCCTTCTCAATTGCAAGATCCTACATTTAATTCTTTGCCGACAAGCCTTGCCCAGTTAGATGACTCTGAAAGTCTCTGCGATCCAGATGAACACTCTGCTTATTCCAATGACATGAATAATCAATGCAGTGGGGAAGAAAACATAGAGAATGAAAACATTCTTGACATGAACAATTACATTGATCAAAGAGATATCAGCCCAGTCTGTCCTGAACCTGGTATGTCCAATTGTCATTTGACCCCAGCCAAGGTTCAGATGTTTAATGTAGAATTTCTTATTTCAGAATCTTCCCAAAAAGGCTCTCATGGGATTTCAATGAAACACTTTCCCTCCTATTCATCCTTGCAACCCTCTGATAGGGATGTCCTCAACAAATGCTCACGTCTATCTGGTTTGGCTTTGCATATTGAGGACCTGCTCTGAAATAAGACTAATGGAAAATTAGTTTCAACACCTTCTATTGAAGATCAGGTTTTGAGTCAACACACAGAAAAATGGGACCAATTGACTAAAGTCACAGAGAACTTGGCTGTGGCAATGTTGCCTCGCATGGATTCTTCTGCACCTTTGAGTCAAAAGCAGGAGCAAGAGAAAGCTGCAATTGATCTTGAGACAGTGGATATTAAATTGCAGACTGAGAAGAAAAAGTTGGCCGAGTTTGATTTTGATCTTGAATTGAGGAAAGAAAGGCACCAACTCAAGATGCAAAGGATGCAGGCTGAACTTGTGCACCAACAAGTATCAAGAAATGCTCAACTGATTGGGGTTTTAATGAAGGAGAACCATATGTGTCAGGAGGTTGCTTCTGTAAGGCTACCTCCTGGCTGGAATTTAAGGGAGGAAGGATCTAAGGAATTATTCCTTCCAGGAAAAATCCTTTGCTTAGTAGTCTTGATGTCAGGGATAGCTCCTGTAAGGCTACCCACCTGAACAAGGCTATGGGAGGAAGGGTACTGAAGACCCAAGTTAACAACTTATGCTAGTAGTACTGGGAATCCCCCAAGTACTGACTACAGCTAGTTGACCTCAAAGGTGAGGATTTGGAGGACTGGGTCTGGTATGGTTTAATCTTATCTCAGGGATCAGAGTTACAGTTAGGCACTAGTAACACCCCACTCTGATCCTTCTTTTACAAGCCAGG
>KI575097.1:7243-35055 GCA_000500245.1 Cronartium ribicola 11-2
AAAAAAAAAAAAAAGATGCATTCGGAAGGAAAGTTTGATTTATCATTTATTTATATTTTTTCATTGAGAAAATCGCAAATGAATGAACTTGATTAAGTTTCCAAAATCCATCTGTGCTTCAACAAAAAAAAACAAGCTTGAATACACGCTCGATGTGAGTTTTTTCGAGGGTTATATAACGAAACTTATAAATCCTTCTTATCACCTTGGTTGTAAAGCTAGTGAAATATAACGTGAGATTAAAAAATCTATTTTTTCAGAACGAAAATTATCTGTAATTAATCCAGCAGATCCTTCAGATCCTATTAATAATAATTGTGCTCCATCACCATATTCAGTCCAATATGGTAAACCCGGTACGTCTGGGTTTAAATTATTTGCAAAAGCAATCCATCTCGATTGATAATCAAAGGTACGTCGTGAATCTTTGATGACAGCTGGTATACGTCATTACTTAGTTCAATTTTTCAATTGTTGTTAAATGTGAGTAGTGCCGACCTACCAAATAGATATGGAAGATCCGAGGCATGGAATGCTCGGAAAATTTTATATATCATAAGTTGGTTTCATTGAAAAAAGTGTGGAAGAAGTGTGATAAGAGGGTTCTTACCCAAGATAGGAATGCCCTTTAATCCTTTATCGATATAACCCCCAAACAGGCATATGTGCTTGTGTAAGCTCTGAATACTTTCTGCAAGGCGCCTTGAATGGTTCCCAACAAATTTAGTTGAAAATAAATGCTAATAATATATATGAAAATACGTTGACAAGGAGGATTGTACCATTACCGCACCTGAAAAACACAATCCCCAAAGAGTGAGGCAAGTCCTTTGAAAATGGGAGTTAGGGTGTTGGAAAATCATGTGTCGTGGGGAGAGCCACGTATCGGGTTTCTGGGGTAAAGCTTCATCTCTTGTTCAATCTCAGCAGAAGATGCTTCCTGGAAGAAGTAGTTACTGAGATCTGCGTTTTGAACGAGCCGATAAGTCAGTCCCAGTGAATCGGTAACGAGTCAAAGGATATTATTTACAATCTCGTAAGCGATCTTCGCTGAAGAGTGAGAGTAAACCCAGCGTCAACAATGTCCCTTCGTCATCTTGATCACCCGTTATCAATGGCACTTTGGCAACTTCAGACGTAGAAATTGAGGATTCTCAGTGAGTATGAAGATCTTTATAAATTATGCCTGTTGTACTGGACGAGGTAAAAGGAGAAAGACGAACAGTTCCTTTTGTCAACGATCCAACTAGGCTATCAGTTACAAATTCTCCATCGATACGAGGAGCCCAACGATAAGCTGCCCCTTCTGTCCCAAGTGGGCCATCAATTTTAGCAAGAGCGCGACTATTCTTCTCGATAATAAGTCTGAAGCATCAAAAACGTTTAGATTTGGGAGGATTCAGACATGTCGTACAAGTATGTGTCAAAGGCAATCTCTCGGAGACATTGTAGACTGTCGTTTCGACCTGCACACCCTGCGTTCTTGACTAACTCATCGTACTCCGCCTGCCCGCCACCATCCGCCAAGCCTTTTGGTGTCATTTTTTGAATGAGTGAGAAGCTAACAGCTAGTTCAGAGTTCATATCGCATCGCATCGCTTAACTGATGGTTGGAGTAGCTGTCCCACTTTGACAAATAGCCGCTCTGAAAAGGCCGTCGTGGTTCCCGTTGTAAGCCAACAGTTGATACGAGACTGAGATTTCACCGGCTGAAGAAACAAAATAACTATGAGAAATGCTCAAGCATTTCCGAGAAAGAAACACGAGGAACCCTGAAAGAAGCGTTGTACAGGAGATGACTAACGTACCCGATTCCCCAAAGATTGTAACCTTAGATGGCTCTCCACCAAATTCGGTAATACATTGCTGTTTTAAAAGTTCAACCATTAAATCAACTGATATATATCTGGTTGTCACACAAAAGAGCCAATATAATGTACTTGGACCCATTTCAGCGCCAACCTTTGATCCTTTAAACCCAAGTTTCCAATACCCTCTTCCGCAAACTGTCTTCCACCGAGAGAGCCGAGAGCCTTGTAAAAAATTGAGTTCACTTATATTAGTTACATAGAATCAATTAAAGATTAAGAAGACTCTTGAGTACATACACTCAACCGATAATTCATAGCCACATAAATAATCGGTGATCGTTGATTGACGCTAGCCAAGACTAAAGCTTCACCGGTGTAAAAGTTTGAAGTCCCAAACTCACCTGCACCACCATCTGAGAGAATTCGAGTTGTTATCACCCTCACCTTATCCAAAATACCTTTCTGGGCCTACTCACAAATAAACACCATCACAGGTAATTTGGCTCCTTTCCTGACGCCTGCTGGCCTGCGTATCTAAAATGAGTTTTTGAAATATATCAAAGGATGAGTTAAAGGCTAGATTGAGAAACGCAATGTTTATAGAATTTGAGATATAGAGAAGAATTTATTCACATCTAGTGTCAAACAATCCTCTTGACCAACAGTAAGGGATCCTAGAAGAGGCGCAACTCGGCTTGCTAAAGCGACCTCTGTCACAAGCTTCTCTAAAGCCCAACGCCCTGCCACTGGCCATTTCTGTGGACAACCAGGAGGGAGTACCTTTTGTTTTTTGTTATCGGAAAAAAAAATAAGAAATTTAAATTTATAAAAGACTACTAGAAAGAAATTTCATATATATATAAAGATGATTTACTGACGGTGGCATTAAAGTTGGAATACGTACGAGGAGGTGGTACCGGATTTCTTAATCTCGTTTTTCTGATTGGAGGCTCAGCCTAATGGTATATTAATAAGTTTTTATTTCTTCCTTCAGATTAAAGCTTATTGTGATAAAAGCTTACGTAAGGTACCCCAGTAAAACTTTCTATACCACCACTGACTTTACCTAAAAAGTCACCATAATCGAGCCATACTTCCGCCCTCCCTAATCAAGTCACTCGATCAGCTTGACCAAAACATGCCCTGGAATTTTAAAGAGGCGACTCACAATATTCATCACCGAAGATGAAAACGGATGTCTGAATTACCAGTCTTGATTGCCAATCAGTCACGTTGAGAAGGCATAATGGTCAGTTGAGAACGTGTTGGAGGATATCGAATCCAGTTTGTTCGGTCCTCGATGGGGTCGATCGATGACCCATCAGTTATCCGATTAACACCTTCGACTCTGTTTATGCCTTTATGCTCCAATCTTCATTTTTACTCTACGTTCAATTTCATGGCACATATTCCGTATCACTTTTCCATCGAGACCTGTTATGGAGGCTTGGTAGACCACCCATAGACGACAACGCACGAAGAGATTGTAAAGACAACACGACAGTTTTACTTCAAAGAGTTGTATCTAGTGCGGGTACATACAGATTCATCCTTCACGCCTGCTCACGCTTGCTAAAATGGGAAAGCACACCCGATTGATCACAAGTCTTACTGCTGTTTCGAAAAAAAGTGTCCCTCATCTGAATTTTAGATAAATATAATATACATATTTTCATCTCCGCGGGCCATTCTCCGCACCTGACTGCTGCTATCAGCATTCACCTAATCAGCTCAAGTTTGAATAACACTGATTGAGGTCAAACGTCCTCAACTCACTTTGTCCTCAATCACACCCACAATGGGATTTGTCAAGTACAGCGTTCCGACAAAAGTTGCCGCTGTCAGCAAGAAACTTACCCATGTAATCAGACAAGGTGGTCTGGTTGACCAATTGAGGATATGGTGGTGTTGTTGGCCATTGAACCAAAGGAAATGATTTGGATGGATGAGTGAATGCGCCTCACGTGCTGTAAGATGTATCGCCTACAGAATAGCAGGGAGAGCTCGATATCAGCATGTAAATATGCTTTTGTCAAGATTCAAATGTTGGATTTGAATGACTGTAAGTTCAAAGCTCAGGCACTGAGCTCAAGCATTGACAGGTATCAAAAAGCAAAAGCTGGTTGGATCTTTGTCCCAACCCCATCCTCATCTGGCACAGCTACAACTACATCCCTTCACCACACCTCACCAGCATGTCACCCAACCACAATTCAAGCACCACAAAGAGACTGATTAACCAAGCCAGGAATCTCACTCATCCTTACCTTCAAACCAGAGCTCAACCCACTACCCCAAGTCCATATGCACATGCATTTGGTTTCAGACCAGACCTGTCCCAACTGGCTCAAGGGCTGAATCAAACAGTTTTGACATTGATCCAAGCCCCCGGAGGTCTATTTCAATCAATCATTTTTTTTCCACCAGCTCAAGCATTGATATCAGCCACAAACCAAGCCACCTTCTCACAGTCATTTGGACTTTGAGGATTCTGAGGCGCACAAAGTCTTTGAAGTATTCAGGGAGTAAGATGAGGGCACGTAAGTAGACTTTTCCATTAAAATACTCTCCAGTTTGGTCAATCACACCCTCTATCTAGACGACTTGGACCCAAGGTGTTTCTCAAGTGCCAAGATCACATTCATGGTCCACATTGAAGTGCATTTACCCAATGGTGAGGATGAGGATGATGACAAGCCAACTGCGCAAAAAAATGGGAAGAAGACTCCAACGGCTTCCAAGGAAGTTGTTCCAAGCTATATGACTTGCAAGAACAATCATCCATGGGATGTTTCAATCACGGTCAACAATAATATGAATATCTCTCAATTTCAATATCTGATTTTCAGTGCATGTGAAAACACTACAAGGACATATCTGAGGGCCTTAAGAAAGCACTTTTCCAAGGCAAACTATGATGCACCAGATGAATATGATCACAAAAAGGATTTCACAAAAAATATAACTTTGAAATCATGACTCCGGCTGCTTATGAACATTTTATCTGCAAGTGCTTCATTGATTCTCAACAGACGATGTATCTAGATTTTATTCAACAAAATCCCAAACCAAATTTGGGGGGAAAAAAAATAGTCCAATGTGAGAAAACTTGATTTCATTGAAAATTTGGTCAAGAGTTTAACAAACTCAACTTTGCTTGTAGTCCCATAAGGTTTCCAAAAACTTGGAGCAACTCAAACAATCTCAGAGTCAAGAAAATTTTATGAAAGGAGTCAAGACCTTCTGTCAAATCATATAAAGAGTGCTAGAAAAAAAAAAACTTAAAGAGCTCACAAGTTGATTTACAAAGAGTACCACAGACAGGGACAGCTGTTTGTGCCTGGTCAATCCCAAACACAAGGATAACTTACCCAAGCCCAATACAGCCAAACTCAAGGTCTGGGCCCAAGATACTGAAAGTCCTTTCTTACAATGGATTTTCATTGGCATTGGCTTTTATGGTACAATTTGACAATAGCTGTTGAGATTCAATCGACACAAAATATGTCTTTACACAAATCCCAAACACGGGTATGCTACTACTGTAATTCCCCCCTTTGCCTCGTATTCAAATAGTCAAGATTATCTTACCTGTCTTCTTTCCTCATCTGAAAGGAGACGGTAATCCCCCCACTCTTCCTTATCTTCCCCTTTGATCACCACCTGTCCAACAACTCACGATGCTCACAAACTATCCCTCTATTCCATGTCTCTGTTTTTCCATGTCTAGTCATTTGTTACCAGCCTTGGATCCATACTTACCCTAGATTGTTTGATCAAAACTTACCTAGGTACATGTTTTCCTTGTAATATAATATCTGAAAGGAGACGTCATTTGTTACCAGCCTCGGATCCATACTTACCCTAGATTTTTTGATCAAAACTTACCTAGGTATTTAATCCCTCATAACCGTGTTCCAAGACTCTTTACAATAGCTAACCCAAGATCTTTCTCAGACTAATGAAGTTCTGGGAGTCAGCCATATCTCTCTCCTCCAATGGCTCAACTGGGCTGGAGGTGGATCTCAGTTGTGGAGATCAATAAAAAAGAAGCTGAACACCTTTGTAAACAATTGGCTTCATCATTGGTCACCACAGATACCCCTGCCATTGCTCTAACTCCAGAAATCACTGAAGCTCACAGTTTTTACAAAGATGCCATTCTGATTTTCATTTCTGAATTCCCAACCAAATTTTCTGATATAGAAGAACTAGTAAAGCCTGTTCAGGTGTTTGAAGATGAAAAGAATGCAGATGTTTTTTTTGTCTTTATCAGAAGTAGTTTGATGGCTATAGGTGCATGCCAAAATTTCTTCAAACAACAGGTGAACTGATCTTGGACCTGTGTTTATCTTCAAATTTTTTGTTTATCTGTTTTTGACTTTCAATTCAAAAAAAACAGCCTTGATTTGTATGGTGTCTTTTTTTTTTTTTTTGGTTCTGCTTACACTTGATTTTTTTGTCTTTCTTTGAAGACTTCATTTCCTTTTGTTCTGAAGATCGAGTGGGACTTGTTTTCTAGGGCTACTTACTTTTTTTTTGTTCTGTCTCACACTTTGTTGTAATTTAGTTTTTTTTTAGTCTTGTCTTGTCTTACACCTGTCTTTTATTCTGCCTCATGGTTCTGATTATGAACTTGGGATCACAATCACAGCTTTAACATAAAAAGAAAAAGAAATGAAATGATTGATTGCAGAGAAAAATCAGACAGAGTAAATAGGATCATCAATTGAAGACAAAGATCAGTAGAGTAAAAGAATAGAAAAAAAAATAAGACTCAAACATAGAATTGAATTGAAAGATAAACCATAACTGTAGACTGGAGATATCAAAATGCATACCTTTAAAGCATTCCTGTTGCATTGATCATAGGAATTATCAATTTGCATGTGAATACAATTTGGAGCCCTTCAACTATTGCATCAATATTCTCGTGGGGAATTGAATCATGTAAGTGCCAAGTTCAACAAAATTAAGCCCTCAGTGCACTAAAACATTTTTCTAATGGATTAAAAGCAGGTGAGTAAGGGGAAAGATAAATTATAATGATTCCTTGATCCTCCTCACAAAGCTCATTAATTCTCCTGTCATGATGGATCTACACATTGTCAATGATCAACACCAAAGAAGGCAGCAGGTATGGGTTCATTTTTTGGCAACTACATGTAAGATAGAAAGAATTTCATTAGCTAATAATTATTCAACTCACCCAATAGCATGACATATCACACTGAATTCAAGATAATCTTCAAAGTCATTGCACAGGTCACTGTCTTCCTGAAACACAATGGAAAGCAGTCAATCAAGATTGATTGCTGGCCACAGCAAGTATTGTTGGGTTTCAATCGACACAGTATTCCCAATACTAGAACATGCTTATACAAGCATTACCCTTACCCAACCTCAACCCATTCCCCCCTTTACTTGTCTCCTTTCTTCATCCGCTGAAAGAGAGACGGTAAGCCCCATTTCATTCAAACATCTGCACCTCTTGTCCACGCTCACCTTCCATCCTTCTTTCTATCTCCTTTATCAAGTACGTGTTGTCAGTTCGAGATCAAGTCTTAACTTTTTTTCTCTTCTACGTACCTACGACAATAGGTAGTTAAATGTTCCCCTCCTTCCTTTCTTTGTCCACTGAAAGAGAGACGTACGCGTTGTCAGTTCGAGATCGAGTCTTAACTTTTTTTCTTTTCTACGTACCTACAACAATAGACAATAGAAAGTTAAATATGAGCTTTGCAACATATCTGCTGAAAGAGAGACGTGACCCCCCTGTGCCAAAAATTTCACAAGTATCAACTGCCTTCCTGTGTTTGCAGTTATTTCTTGGTGCAATGGCCTTTGAAAGCTTGGCCATAGTCCTGGTACAGTTCCCATTGGACAATTGTGCTTTCATCCAAATTGTAGACAAGTTGAGAGAAACATAAGATGTTTTAAAGTCTGCTTGATACCAACCTGAAAGACTCACCTGCAAACACAAGCATCTCCAGTTGGAGATCTACAATGGCATCAATGTATTCTGCCTGCTTGACCAGAAACTGATTTGGGTGTACCTTTTGAACGTTCTTGCAAGTGAGCTTGAGGTGTTCTGTGAGGTTATCAGCAATAGTTGACAAAGAAACAAAGACCCTGGTCTTGTTTTACATGCTGTCACAAACTTTGTCCAGATAAAGTGTTGGGTTGGCTTCAATCAAGTCAGCCATGAACTGGCATTCTTTGTCTGTGAAATCCAGGGGCTGTCCAAGTTTCTTTTCTTTGTTCCTGCTTTGAATGACAGCTAGTGTTGATTTGTACAGCTGTTTCCAGTGGGTGACGGTTCTCAAGAAGACCACAGATCACCAATGATGTTTTACAGCCACTTGAGTCAGGCTTTCACACAACAGAGTGATGGCCTGTAACTTGATATCAGTGCTATACCTTGGCATTGGTTGGTGTCAGAGAAGTTGGGGGAGGTGGAGAAGGGGTGGATGGATGTGGGTGTGAGTGTAGGTCAGTGGATGGATGTGAATGTGAGTACAGGTGTGCCAGATAGGGATGGGGCAGAATGGCTAGCTAGCTATTGATTTGATGCTCGCTTTGAACCCACTTAGATCCAAATAAGGTGCAGATAATTATGGCCTGTGGAGATGAAAGATATATATATACTATATCAAAAATTCAGTTGAGGGACATTCTCCTTGAAACAGCAGTAGATATCTGTTAGAGCATCACCACTGGGGGAGTACGTGACAATTGGGCCAGCATTGGAAATGGGTGGAAAAGCCCATGTGGAAATCCATGGACATTTGTGAACACTTACCACTAGCATAGGTACACCTCTCACCTCAAACATATGGGCTGGAATGTAGCCCGCATCGGACCAAATTTCCCATGGACATCAGACAGGGTCGATGCCAGTGCCAATCCATCACCATATCCCTTTTGACCCCCCCACTTCAAACCCCTTTACCTACCCATTCACCCCATGCGCTGTTGCCTGTTTTGCCATGCCAGGCCCTTTCATCACTGAGCAACATGAACATGCCCCACTGACCATCGGTCAAAAGAAAAAGAAAAAGAGTTGAAGTTGGCAAGGGAAGGGGCTGGGCTGGGAACCATACCTAGTCGGAATCACAGGGCTGAGGGAATAAGTTTGAACAGAGTCGGATCCCAGCATCCAAGGGAAAATGCTACGGAGGACCAAAACGTGGTATGGGTATAAGGTAACTCCCGCTTGAAGTCTTTATCCTATGCAGGGAGTTCCCACCAAGTTCCACAAAGTAAGCATAGCATTTCTCTACATCCGGCTGTGTCCACACTTGGTCCACTTATCAGGCCTACTCACCACCGGGGCTGGTAATATTAGCGCAGTTCTTCCCAAATAGTGCATCCTTCAAAAGAAAAGAAAAAACTAGCAGAGCGCCTCCATCGGTGGCTTGGGAATAGGCGTCGAACACTGAGAGTTGTTGCCCAGGTTGGTTCAGACGCTTAATTAGAAGCCTAATAGCAAAAAAAAACCCGTTGTCACCAGAGGATGTAAACTATGTACCAAGTTTGAATGGCCAAGCCTGTGAGATCATAATGTTATGAACTCATACAGCCAGTTTGGGTCGTTGACATGCTCTGGTGACAACGGGTTTTTTTTTGCTATTAGGCTTGTAATTAAGCGTCTGAACCAACCTGGGCAACAACTCTCAGTGTTCGACGCCTATTCCCAAGCCACCGGTGGAGAGATAGATGTTCTTACTTAAATCTTTTTCAAAAAAGTTTGGAAGGAATCAAAAATCTTGAAAATTTAAACTCAAGGGAGAGCGTATCTGAGCGCATCATGGTTTACATAATTTATAAGTCACATCTTTGAACTCGAAAAATAATAAAGTAAATACATAATAAGTAAATCAAATACCTTAGTCATCATCATCCAAAAAAAAAAAAAAAAAGGATCATGAAAATTAAAACCTAACCAAAACACTCTCTGAAATATGTATTCCACTTCCTTTATCATAGTCTTATGTACACCTGTCGAGGTTTCTTGTACAATGACACCTCTAGGTATCTCCGAGTTTTCTCTCCAAAGACACCAGTGTATGGGATTCAACGTAGTTCTCCTGGTACTAAGTGTTCTCAAAGGAAACAGATAATAATTTCCCAAATTAGTTTGTCTGAAATTATTACTTTCCATTGAAACCTGTACCGGAGACGCTACGAGACATAATGACTATGGCTAATTATCTATAATTAGAAACCAAGGATGAGGGTGCGACTTATTGTCTATCCCCCATCCTGTAGGGTGGGAGGGAGGTCGATGAAAACTAAAATAGAGGTTTTAAATGCGTTAAGCCCTAAGTCGGGTTTCGCATTTACCGCATCAGGATATTTCATCTTTCTGTTAAGACTCTCTGAGACTTCTAATGGAAAGAGGAGGGTGTCGGATGAATGTAATGAGAGGTTATGAGACTGGGGCAGGCTCAGAGAGGGGTGGAGTAATCTACTTCTGTCTCTCTCATCAAAGTAGAGGACTCGAGGTGTTTTGCCTCTCTCTCTCTGTCCATTCTGGCCCAGCCAGTTTGGCCTGGGTACCTTGGCCCTGTTCCTGGCTCGTAATTAATCACTTCATTCAGGACGGTCTCGTGGACTTCTACCACATCCGTCGTGCCTCCTACTGAAATATCCAAATATATATATTTGTTAAGAGAGGTTAATGCACATTTTCTACTCAAACACCTTCTTGCTCTCTCTCTCTCTTTCACAAAACAAACGCGTAGGCGCAAAAAGAAAAGAAAAAAAGCCTACATTCTTTCAATCAACCTCATAAAAATGTTGATATATATATATAAAGAAGCAAAGATGATATAAAAAAATCAATCAAAATCATAATTTCGAAAAAAAAAAAACCATAAGCCTGTCATATCAGTCTTATCATAACAGTTCTTTTTAAAGGACTTTATGCGTACACAAAAAATGTAAATAAATAAATAAATAAAAAGCGAGGAAAATAATAAATATCACAACATATTGTTAAATTCTTTTTTTAGACTGATTTGAAAAGAAAAAAAAAGAAAGAAATTGTGTGAAGACAGGGTGAACAAGAAACGAAATGAAATTTATTTAGCTTTAGCTTGTTCCCTAGCAGCCTAAAATAAAAAAAATAAAAAAAAGATATCAGTTTACATTTTCGATTTAGAGTTTTTTTAAAAAGGTGACATACTCTAATAAGAGGTCCAAGAGTTCTAAGATCATCACATCTATTCAAGAATCGATGTTGTTTTAAACCAATAGCATTAGGTCTAATTTCAGCATCAACTTCTAATGCAGTAAATAGAAAATCTAATAAAAGTTTGGAATATTTAGTGGTATCTAATTTTGGTGTACCATTAGTTGCAATTAAATAAAGTGCTCTAAGTGGATTATCTGCTAAATCTGTTTAAAAAAAAAACGTTAATATTGTTCTTGATGTGATAAGGAAGGAGGAAGAGATGAATTTACAAGGTGGTTCTCCTTCTACCATTTCTATTACCATTATACCTAATGACCAAATATCAACTTTTGGTCCATACTCTTTACGTGTGACAACTTCTGGTGCCATCCAATATGGTGTACCGACCATGGTAGTACGTTTAGCATGACCATCATTGATTTGAGCACAGAAACCGAAATCGGCTTTTTGATAATTTAAAAAATAATAATACCATAAATCAATATCCATTACTAACAAAAGGAAGAAGAAAAAAAAGAGACTTACTTAATTTGATATCACCTTGTAAAGATAATAAAACATTATCAGATTTGATATCTCGATGTATAACACCATACTTATGTAAATGTTCTAAACCACCTAAGACTTCTCTACAAACAGCGCCAATTTGACCTTCTGACATGATATTACAAGTGACTACATCAGTTAAAGAACCACCTTCCATATATTCCATTACAACCCAAAGTTCTTCTGATTTTAATAAAAATGCATCTATAAAATTCACTATGTTTGGATGAGTTGATGATTTCATTACTACTATTTCATTGATTATTAAATCTTTTTTAGGTTGTTGTGATAATGCCATTTGTTTGATTGCTACTGATTGATTCGTACCTAATTTATATGCTGTATAAACTCCTCCAGAAGCTCTACATGAAAAAATAAATAAATAAATATTAGTTCTCGAAATAAACATATAAAGTGAGAAAGCAAAAAAAAACAAAAAACTTTACCCTTGACCAATTTTTACTAAATTACGATAAAGTTTAGTAGGATCAGCATCGGTACAAATAGCTTTTAATCTATCCACAATTTCTTGATCAGATACTTTGGGAGGTTTAGCTTCTCTTTTTCTAGCACCAGTAGATGAATTATTATTAGAATTATTAGGACCTTTAATAGATAAAGCTTGAGTGAGTTTAGTAGAAGTTTTAGCAGGAGGATTAGGGGTAGGAGCAGTTCTATGAGGTGTAAGATTTGCATGAGCTGGAGTATTATGAAGTTTAGCTGGTGATGGGATTGGTGATTTAGATCTATCTATTAATGGTGGTAATGGATCATCTGCTGAATTCGGTCTACGTAATGATTTACTAGTGGTTAACTTTTGATGGTTTGATGAGGTTGATGGTGGTGACGGTCCTGCTGATGGTCTTCTAGACATAAGACCTGACGATTTTCTTGAGCTTACAGTTTGTGAACGTGTTGGCATCGGTGGTGGTACTGGTGCTGAACGCTATAAATGATAAAGAGAAAGAATTAGCTTTCTTTTTTTTGAAAAAAATATATATATAGATCGACGTGCTTTGATGGAAACGTTTAGTAAAAAAAAAACTTACAGGATTCTCGAAAACTATTTCACCTTTTTTTGCACCACCACTTGTAGAGTTACCAGAAGTAGAAACAGGCGAAGAACCACCATCAGGAGAAAGAATTTGAGTGTTAACTTTTAAAACATTATTATCACTACTACCACCAATCTTGGGTGAATTATTATTACTAAATCCAACATGACCGAATTTATGCCAAACATCATCAAATAATACTTCACCATCTTGTTTTGTTGCATGTTGATAAAATGCTACAATATCTTTTACTGCTTGTGGATGAGCTTCTTGTTCTTGTTTTGATATACCTGATTCTTGTAATCTAATTTGCCATTCTTTTGGTAAGCCTGTAAATTCTCCTGTATTTGAATTAAATCCTACATGTGTTAAATGTACTGGATCATATGGTGCTGATACTTCTACTTTCTTTTGTGTTGATAATAAATCTTATGATGTTTTTTTGTTTTTTTTTTAAAAAAGAAAAAAAACTTGACATTAGTTTTTTTCTCTTCTTTTTTTCTTTGTTCTTGAGATAAAGAAAAGGAAGAAGTAGTAAATAGCTTACCATTCATTGAATTGACTAAACCTCCAAAAACACTTTTGATTGTATTGTTATTAGATTTGGTTGTTGTTGCTGCTGCTGCTGTTGTTGTTGAATTAGTTGTAGAATGATGATTGGAAGTAGATGAATTTGATTTATCTTTCTTATTTGATTTTTCTTTTTCGGAAAGTGAATGATGCAATTGATGATGAGAATGTTGATATTGATGGAGTTCATTAGAATTAGAATTATGGATTAAATCACTTGAAGGTTGTGTTTGTTGTGAATCGATATGATTAGGTTGATCAGCCAGATAATAAGCTGCTGCTGCTGCAGTATTAGGGTCAAGCAAGAGTGATGATGGAGTAGTTTGTTGTGGTTGTTGATTGTTCATGTATTCATGTTCCCATGGCACTGATATTGGTGAGGGTGATGGTAATATGGGTGAAGATGGTTGAGTCAATGATGGTGACATGATTATTTGCCAATTCGATGTTTCCGACGTTGAACGGTCTCGGGTTTTGGGTGAAGAAGTTGAACCAGAAGAAACACGATCCATTGGAAATTAAATGACGAGCTCCAATTTAAAAAAAATATCACAGCCGAAAAATAAATAACATACTAAGCAGAATGTCCAAATTACTTAGCAGACCACACTACAAGCATATTGGGCCCGAAACACTTAAGACTTAACCGTACTAGTATAAAAGTGAAGGATGACACCTCAGTACATAAGTATTGTATCTCATCTCACTTTTTGCCAAACCCCTTGACAAAAACATCAAAGTGAGCAGCCACTCATACACATCGGGACAGAGAAACTTGAAACTGATGATAACTCTGGTAAACCCTGATATCTTGTTTGTCTCACTTATGGTCATACAAGGCTCTTACGAAAACCATAGTGTGTTCCAAAAAAGTCCAAGTACAATAGGATTCAGTGAAACAAAAAAACAAAAAAGTGATCAGAAATAGGATGTTTTACAAGACTAAATCCTGAGTAAGAAAATTAAAAGAAGTTGTTTCCAATATCTAAGTCTAGTACCATCTTAAATCAATGTAGTAACCTGAATATATATATATATATATAATCAATTTGTTGTCTTCCAATCTTCAATTTTTCCTTCTAAACCTGGTTTATCATGTTGTTCATTCAAAAATTTCTTCAATGTATTAACCAAATTAGTATAATATTCATTCACTCTCTTAGCAGATTGAAGTTCTTTGGTTTGTCTAATTAATACTTTTTTTTCGTGTGATTTCATTCTGTAAAGGAAATTTCGAAATCCAAAGCCTTTTATTAGCAGTTCTTAAGAATATGATTAATTTTGAATATGTATCCCTTATTCCTACACTTTTTCCTATTACACAGTTATAATGTGATCTTGAAATCTCATTTCTTTCTGTTTCATTTAATTGTGATACTATAAGAGCTTGTTGAAAGGTTGTATTACCAAAATCTAATGCTTCTAAAGTTTTAAACACATTCAAGGCTTTCTGTTTCCCACCTAATTCTTGTGTCACAGTATATATCAACAATCTTTCACACTCCTCAAAAAGGTTTTGTACATCGACGGTCTGAATCACATTATCTATCTTCTCTCCTTCGACTGGCATACTTGTTAAAGGCGTTTTCAATGAATACTTTTCTTCTGTACCTAAAAGCATATTCAGCCATTCTTCTTGAGAAACACGTTTTCCGACTTTTAAAGCTTTAGCTAAGCTAAACATATCATTTATATCTAAGCAACTTCTTCTTAATCTAGCACAAAGTGAACTTTCTGTTGCTGCAGATGACATGGTAAAAAAGGCAAGTTCGACTTCATTCATTCTACCAATCACTTTCTTTTGATATTCTTTAGCAGATGAATAAACTGTGAGAGCTTCTAAAGGATCTAATTCAAGTCCATGTAATAATTTAATTCATAAATTTTCTGACTATTTCTCTTCAGGAAAGATTGTATTATGAGCGCTAAGCTCAAGGATTTCAATAGCAAGTTGCTTTGGTGTCATTCGATGACTCTTATCTTTTGTTTGTTGTGCAGCTTTTTGAATCTCTTTCCCCTCCTTTTCTGTTACCACAAGTTGAGATTTGAATACCTTACTCTTTAATAACTTTCTTTGACTAATTCCCTCTGGCTTTCCATTGGTGATCGTCTTCATCTTCTCTAACGCTTCGTAATCTTCTCGCCTTCTTCCAGCACTTGTTTTGATTACCACTAAAGCATTCTCTCCGACTTGAAGTTCAGCTCTTCTAGTAAATTCAATAATCACATCAAGTTTATCAGATTCTTCAAGTAATGTAGAAGATAATGGGCTCTCATGATGCTTTTGTAAAGTATTCAAAAGTTTCTCTGAGGCTTGTTCATACGTTGGATCTTTGATTTTTCTCTTCTCAAGTAAAAATATCTCCGCTTTCTGTTGATCTTGATATTGTTGATCAAATATTGCCTCTTCTAATAATTTAGCCCTCCATCTATTTGTTTATTAGAAAGTCGAGGAGATTTTAGTACTCTCTTCTCAACATCTTTTCGCATACTTATCATTAATCCTTCTTCCTCTTTTGTGAGGTCTAAGTTTTTATTTACTTTTCAAAGTATCCAATTAGTTTCTTTTAATTTCATTCTTAACCACATAAATAAAGTTTCTTTTGCTTTTAAAGATGCTAAACGATATCTGATAGCGTCGTCGAGTAAATCTGGTGGTAAGGAATCTAATTGAGCAAGTTCGGTTTCTTCCGGTGGTGAGAAATTTGAACCAAAGATTACTTCTTCTACAAGCTCCTTATGTGCTCTCGCAATTTTTTCGGTATCCTGTGATGATGCATTTAAACGTCTTTGTGCTCTATTATTTAATTCAATAATTACTGACTCAGTATCTTCGTCTATGGGTGATTTATTGTGTCGAGAGATGATGAATACATTAAATCTATCCTCAAGATTGAACCCCTCCCTCCTCATCTCTAAAAGCTCTTGTAAGGCATTACATATTTTAGTATTTCGTCTAAACTCTTTATTTATGTCAATCTTCGTAAGATGTTTTAGAGCGAGGTGCCGACGATGAGCAAGCGGACGAAAAACTTTTAACATAGGATTATATAACCACTTTATCAACATTTCCCATTTTGGAAAAAACACATTATTTTGACTAGGTGGTACGATTAAATTAATTTGTTTATTAATTTCTCTCCACTTCTTTTGACTTAACTCATCAGTTGGTTTAAACTTATTAGCAATGTGTAAAAAATTTCTCTTTAAAATCTTGATCTTCTTTAGTGTTTTTTTTTTTAACCTCAAATTCAAATTCTTTGGCTAATCCTTTTTGTTCTTCTAATAACTTTATACTATTTATTTCATAATTATTCATCTCTTCTTCTAAACTTTATAATGAATTTTCAGTCTTTTGAAGTTCATCTAACATACTCTGATGATTTATCCCTAACCATTTTTTTTATTTAATTCATCAGGTTTGATATCAGTTTTCTTATTAATATTAATCATCGAATTAGACCATTCTCAGGTATTAATAAAGGTGATCCCATTCTAAATGGATCTGGATCAGAAAGTTGATGTGATAAGGTACCACTAGTTTTTGAATCAATTTTGGGTGTATTTTTTGATTCTAAATGATTTTGACTTTTTCATTCCTATGGCTGATTTTTCTACTTCGTTTCATACATTCACTCATCAGTAAGATTATATAAAATATTAAAACACTCAATAATATCACTTGATTCATGTAACCATTAAATATCTTTTTAATCTTAAATGAAAACATCTCGAATTGCCTTTATACGAGAACCAACCTCAATAATTTTTTAGATATGAAAAACCTTTATCGTTAAATATAAGTTGGGTGTTCAAGCTCTGGAAACCGTCGGTAAACTCTTACTAAATTCTGGGATGATCAGATCAGGGAAATCACCTTTTTTTGACAGTTAAACCATCAAAACCTCGCACACGTCGATCAAGACCCGCAGTTTACAAGACGAGAGGCAGCCTATCGTACATGCGATCAAACTTGAAACCACGCTGACCAGTGTTGTGATATGATGGAGATGGACAGTGAAATGTAGTTTGATGGTGAGTAGCGCAAGGTAATGAATGTATGCTGTAGTACGACCATATGTAGCATACTGCATGACGTCAGAGTCACGTGTAGCGTAATGGTTCTCCTGAGATCAGAGTTTTTCTTTTCTCTGTGATCTTGTCCAAGACCCAAGCTCTGATACGCGGTTAGCTGGTTCTCGTGGCTGACACCCTTGTATCAGTCTTTGCTCTTGGTTTCAGTGAGATTTCACATCAATAACCAGATGTCAATTGATTTATTTACAAGCCAATCCCAACAGGCTTGTTTTTAAAAAAACATAAACCTTTGGGCCGTTAAGGCTAAGTACCTAAACCCAGTTTATGACCAAAAATGCCCCCTTATCATCTTGACCCAATTGGGGCTCATCACCCTTTTCACCCTATTGTTTCCTTCCCAGCCTCCAATCTAATCAAATCCATCTGACCAGACATCTTGCTTCCTTCTGTCTTTGGTCAATCCTGACCAGTCTACTTTCTCCAATCCTCCTTTCTGGCATGATCATTCTGTTTCCACCCACCCTCCTCACTCCATCACATTTGATCTTGCTTGGATCCGGTTTAGTCCATCCTCAATCTGCCTTGCTCCAACTTTGACCCATGTCTTTTGTTTGATTTTGATCTTGTTCAATCTTGCTTTGGTCTTGCTCACCTTGGTCAGTCTCCTCACTCCTTGTCTTCTTTCTTTCTTTCTTTCTTTCTTCCAGATTGACTCGATTTTATTTCTTCACTCCTTCACGCCTTGATCATTTGCCTTGTGTTGTCTGGCTTTAATTTTGATTACTTCAGTTATTGATCAGGTTTTTACTGATTGATGAGTCTCTCTTCATTCATTGTACTCAGTCTCAGCTCTTTTCCTCACAACCAATGTTGCTTGGTTTCTTTTTTTCGACATTTCTTGTTATCAACCTCTGATGCTGTTTTATCTTGTCTTTTTACATTCAGTCTTTTTCAAAGATATTTTAATTGTAAATTATTTGTTGCAAAGAATGGGTCTGGCTGATGACAAGGCAAGGATGAACCAACTACCATCTATTCACCAAGTTGACATGAGAGTTCTTACTCTGTTCCAAATCCAATACCTTTTTTATTTATTTTTTTAGTCATCTTGTTCACATAACTAAGAAAGATTATTCTTACAAAGTCATATTAGAGCTGGAAGATTTGGATTTCTTGTAGATGTGTACTCTGAGAATGTGATGGGAACTGAGAGTCTTCAATTGGAATGACCTCCTCACCCCTCAACTCCTCTCCAAGTAAGCATCATTGGTTTTTTTTGTTTTTTTTGAGATCTCATATGCAACATATGCATTCCAAAGATGGTCAACAACATGAAAGTACATGAAATAAGCTTTCTATCAAACATATTCTTAGTTACATGAGATTAGATAAATTGAAAACCAATCACATGTAAGTCAGACCAAACTGAATAATTGGAGGTCTGGAACAATCCAACAAGAGAAAGGGAATGGCAGGAATACGGGTACTTACCGGAGAGTATAGGACAGTGCTAGAGGGACGGAAGTTTTGCGATCGAACATATTCCTGACGAAGGTGACTTCACTGACACCTTACCACTATTTCGTGGGTTGGTCAGATTTCATCCTCACCGTCGTCCTTCACAGGTCCGTGAAGCAGTTCAAGTCTCATGCGCGCAGACTCAAACAAGGAGCTCCCATTCAAGTCTCTCAAAGCTGCGGGTGAGGGGCTCTCAACCCTCAGTCTAACACGTTTGGAATTCACTGCAGACCCGAGTGCGCCGGAGTTGGGTTGAGCTTTGGACGGGCTCATAATGTATTTAATAACTTACCTTCAACCACTCTCACAATCTTGGGCACCTTACCTGTTGCACTTCGTTTCACAACCTCTCAATCTTTTCTACTTTCTAGTAACCCTGCTCAGTAGCTCTTTCTCTGTGGCATCGTATATGTTGACTCTCTTTGAATTAGAAATATATATATATTGCGTCATTTTCTTCCACCAGAAAGGTTCCTCTCTCGTTCCTTGCTTTTAGAGGACAAGTCCCTAAATCAAATCGTGTTCTCTTTCCAAAAGGCTTCCGTAGAACCTGAATTTGTTCTCGACTACCATTTTGTTTTCTCAGACGTGAGTTTATGTACCTCGTACGGTTCATCTATTTTTTTTTTTTTTGAACAAAGGTCTTATGTTTTTTTTTTTTTTTTCTCCCCTAACTATCGAACCTGTGTAAAAAATACTTTTTTCTAGAAAAGAAGAAAAAAAAAATGATAAAGTTCAGCTTACGAGGAAAAGCGGAACAACGGATACAGAGCGTTTTGATAGGGTTGATTATCATTAGCAACTTTTACGCTTACGGAACTCCTGTTTTCAAGTCAACTGGGGAAAGTGCTTCTGATTTCATGAACGGAGTTCGTGAAGATGCAAATTTTAAGGGACATCCAGTGTTTGAAGAGCCAACTTCACCTAAGACTTCACAGTATGGAGAGATGCCACATGGTGTAAGGGATTCACCGAATGGAGGAGATTCATATGACCCAGGTATAGCCTTGATCAAAAGTTGGAGATCAGTTGACTACAACGAGGCTCAAAAGCAAATTGAACAAAGGAAAGCTGATATCACAAAACTTCAACAAGAGGTATTTAATGCCAAAACTGAAGAACTTACAAAACTTGCAGAGGTGAAAGATTTGAAGAAACAAATGGAATCAATTCTTAATGAAAAATTGAAATCAGATCCCAATCTTAGAAAAAAGTTATCAAAAGTGGTAAAAGAACTAAAAACGAGTCAAGAACATTATTCAAAAGAAGCTATCAAGATTATTGAACAAGTCAAAATTCAAAATAGAACCAAACCACCTGCATTCTTCAGATGGTTAATTAAAGTACTTTGGAAGAATCCTCGTGATTATATTTGGAATTTATTTTCTGGTAAATCTTATCGAAGATTTAGAGCTTCGGGATACCTTAAAAAGTTAGTTGCAGATAAGAAATTCAAGGATCGTGAAGATATTCAACGCGCTCTTAGTGTATTACAACAGATGAACAAGTCCAAATTAACGGATGATCATAATAAATTGATTATTCTTTTAAAGAAACAAGGATTAAAAGATTTTGAAGAAAAACATCAAAAGCTTATTTCGGAGATCTTAGAAAAAGATTTTAAGGGAACGAGGAGTAATCAACCTAAGGCACGACTAGCAGCGGATCATCACGTGAATTATCTTAAGGAAACCCTTAATAACCTTCAATTCACTGATGAAGATAGATTTCAACTTGTCAAACTTGAACAAATTCCGGTAGAATCACTTGAAGATTCACAAAAAGCTGAACTCGAAACACTTAAGAATAAAGAGAGTCTTTCTATTAAAATTCGGAATGATTTAGAGCAATCACATTATATCGCACAAAAGATGGTACTCGATGCTGAGTTAACACGGGATGAAAAAGATTTGTTAGTGCATATGTATGAACATCCTGAAAAATTAAAAATATCAAAGGAAGAAATTTCAGATGGAGAAAGAGAATTAATTTTAGAATTAGAAAATTTGAAAGCTTTCCGAAATCAATTCATCTCTGAACAAAAGGCAGAGGTATTCCTCTTACAAGATAAAAGGGAAACCAAGGGTAAAGAATGGCCTGAGAGAAAGGCTGAGATCTTGGAGCAATTACAAAAGAATCATAGGACGAAGACCGGTCCGAAATTGACGGAAGGAAGTGAAAGAGAAAGTGTCGAAGCATTCTCAAAACGGGCAGATGAGTACACACATTTTATGAAGCTACAATCACGGGAGAAGACTAACACTGGACAGGCTCTCGTCAAGCCTTCGAATAAGGCTCTGGTCATCTCGGAACCCGCTCCATCCCGTGTAGCGGAGGATATGAAGGCGATAAGAGCTCTCAAAGAATTAAATGCAGGAGGTAGTTTAAGGCTCGAAACGCAATCAATGATCAGCAAACTTCAAAACAGGCCATTAGTGGTCACCAAAGCTGAGCAGAACCAGATCTTAAGCGCCGCTAAGGCCGTCCAACAAAAGATCAAAGCACAATCACAACTTGATACGGCAGGTGCTATGCTCGAGCTTGGAACTCAAAACCATTTCTTCCCACTCGATGAGAAGAGTCAAAAGTTACTTCAAAAAATTCGATCAGGAGAAGATCTAGAGTTCCATGATAGCATCATGATGATCTCACTTGAAAGAGAATATAGTAAAATAGTTGAAGAGATGATGACCGAGCCTGAACAAGCTCTTTTAGCCGTTCGCAAGTATGGACATGTAATCGAACTTCCAACAGACCAAGCACAAACCTTGGAGGAGAGGATCGAACGGTATTCGGTCAGTCCGGATGAGTATTACACTATCAAGAAGGTAGTCGACAAACAACTTTACTTTACCCAAGCTCAATGGTTCATTTCATTCGTAGACCATGCAAAGAGCACTGATAAGCCATTGGGACCTGGTGTCTTACGACTTGAAGCTGAATTAGAAAATTCAGGAAAAGCTGAGGGGGAAGTATTAAAAATGGTGGAAGCATTTAATAATATGTTAGAAGGCTATATCAAAAAGGTATTAGCAATCGAACTAAAATTATTAGGAAAGGAAGATTATGTTGAACAAGCTATGGATCTCATTGGAAACGTTAGAGTGGGTAGTACTGAATTTGAACGCTTACAATTAATTTCTCAAATGTCAGGTGAGAAAATTGCGTTGATGTTTGAAGTTCAAGGTGACTTTTCTTTACTATTAAAATTAGTTGAAGAAGCTGAAGATAAATTAAGATTAATTAAAAAATTTGATTCAGCAATGATAATTTATAATAAGGAGGCGAAAATTTTGATGGAGAAAGTGGCTTTACAACGTGCACAATCAGTTAAAAGTGATCAATACCTTGAACATTGGAAAAACTTTTTTAATAGACAACTCAACGCTCTTGATTCTGATCACAAACTCTCAGAGTCAACACCTACCACCACCAGGTAGACTTTTTTGTTTCGCCTATTCTTATATAGTACTTAGCCGTGTTATTTCAACAAGGATTTAGTTTTACTGTAAACAAAGTCACTGCCCCCAGCTGTTTTGACAAAAAAAAAAAAGAGTAAGAAGTTGACAAGCAAAAAGCTCTGCTCTCACCTATCCCCCCCCTCAAGAAAATGCTGTATGCGATCTTTTCACTCTCTACTAAGTAGACAAATTATATAGGTCCACCTTTTCAAAACAACTATTATGATTCCAATCCCAAGTTTTTTTTTTTCAATCTTATCCATCTATGTAACTGCTTTTTAAAGTCGGAATTCAGTATCCTTCTATTATGATGACAAGTTGGAAACTTTTTTTTCTATGACTGGTCCAACGAAGGTCTTTTGACCCATATTTATTTTATTTTATTTTTGAAATAACTTACTGGTTTCTTGTGCTAGTAGCTTAGCTTTTTTTTGCAAAGCGAGCAGAGGTTTGAAAAAAAAAAAAAAAAAAGAGGATTGCATTGGTAAGTCAAAAAAGTGGGGGAAAATCTGAGTGGATTCTTGCAAGGTTTCTGATCATGGTATATTTTTGAGGTAGAAGTAGTAGTTCTTTGATTTTCATCTGACTGTGTACAATAACTAGTCATGATGTGGTGAGAAGATGCTGTCAGCTCTGAGTAAGAATTGCACACTAAACTGTCTGACCATAGACTATCAAACCCACAACGGCATAACACCTATGCTAAGCCCTTTTGAGATGCAACAGCTTTGAAGGTATGATAGCAGTTTAATCATAAGCTTCCAAGATCTGTGTGTTTAGATGGTACACATGTCAGTCCTTGAAGCATAAGCAAATACTGGTCTATGCTACTGAAAAAGAGATTGTGTTGACCAAGAACTAGCTTGGAGCATTGACCGTGTAATATCAAGAAATGGTGGATCAAGATGAACCCCATAAGAACACTTTACTTTCTAGAAAAGGATTCAACATTTGACTTTATCCATTTGATCCCAAAGGGCACATCCAGTTCAGCCCCAGACAAATGCAAAATGTAGCCATGTTTCAAAGGAATGTCATCCTTTCATTCTGAAGAAGTTGGGTCCAAGCTTTAGCAACTACCAATATGTGTAAGTGTGAACGTTTTGAGTAGGCGGAAGAGAGACCCTGAGGCTTGAAACACTTTTAAGAAGTGTGGAACTCCCAAAGAGGGAAGAACTTGAGCAGGAGATCTCTGAATTCAACAACAGAAAGAAGATAACGCTACTTGAAATTCTCTTTAAGCTTCAACAAATTTTGTATCAGGTCTTACCCTGGCAATGAATTTTGAAGTGGAGTCACCACAAAAAAGGGCACACAGAGAAACTCTATAAGAGCCTTTAATAATTAGGGATCTAATCCACTCTCAGAATTAATTTGTAATACGAGAATTCTTGAAAGTAAGGTCAAAAGACAATCATAAGATTACAAAACACATAAAACAACACTAAATAATTCAATTTCCACAAAATTCAATATCTTGAATACTGGGGAAGGGAGCTAAGATTGTACTTTGATGAGTCTTTAACTGATTATAGGGTGGTCACCAACAGAAAACAGAGTCTTAGATGCAGAAAACTTGAAATCCTCCCCTTTTTCTTTTACAAATCCTCCTACAACCAATGAGCACACAAGAAGCCTTGACCATACAACAAATAAAAGTGAGAAAAGAAATGAGAAAATCCCCTTATGAATTAATCTTTAGCACACCTACAAATGAGAAAAACCACAAAAAAAAACACCTATTCTGCAATTTGACCATACACATTTTTGTGCACACAAGCCAGAACCACAGCAGAACCTCAGCACACAGATACCAGTACCCCATATTTCTCTCTGTAATATTTCAGTCCCTTCTTATTAGCACAATCTTCTCATGTTACCACCCTAAACATCTAAATCTGCCAAAATGACACCCCGATTTTTGATCAACACAAAGACAGCCAGTTTTCACACTCCAACAGTAAGACCCACATATGTTGAAAGCACTAGCTCCACCCTGAAATGTTTTCCTATACCCCTAAGCCTCATTTTAACTCCTTCATGTGACTTGCTTTTGATCAATTAAATGAACCATGTGAGGTTTCCTCATTTACCCTGGAGAAACCACACAAAAACCCATTGAATGATGGCATTCCACTACCACAGCACCTCATCTCTCTTAAATCCAGTAATTCCTCTCTTTCTAAACCTATAGAAACACTCTTCCATCATTTAATCCATTCCCAATGCATTAATACACTTATTTTGAACTTTTTACTGTCATCTAAACTACTTGTTTTAATTGTCATGGAACCTGCTGTGACCAACCCAGCTAATAAGTCAAAAAAATGAAAGTTGTAGAGTACATTCCTAAAAAATCTTTGAGCTACTGTAGCTTTTGATAGCTTGAAAACTGACTGAGAAGGTCTTATACACCAAGAATTTTAAGTATTTAATACTATTTTATGCTATTGTACAAGGGTTTCTTTTTATTCCAATGATAAACCTACTTAGATGCATTAATAAAAGTTGTTCACTTTTTTTTTCTTTTAATTTTGTACACTTCATTTTTTGGCACTACCAGGTTATCTTTAATATTTCCAAAGTCATATTTTCTCATAGACTCAAAAAATGTTATAAAAAGCTATCTTTGAGGTATTTGAATGAGTTGTTGAGTACATTGGGACTAATTTACCTCATATCAATTTGTCTAACTGATATAGACTGTTTAAGATGCGACCATTGAATTCCCTTTTACCTTATAACTCTCTTTATCCAACTCTTTTATTGTTTTTACACTTTTCCACCTTATAAACCCCTATATCATGCACTCCTCATCTACCAATACCCTCTATCATGATCTATAATTTTATATTTAATTATGTATGCGTATTATGCGCACAACAGCAGTCAAGCCCCAAATGTCTTGGAGCTTGTCACACATCTGCAATTTATAAACTCTGCCCCTTTGATCCATCCAAGAAAATTCATTACTTTAATAACCACCCATCAATCATTCTCCTTCAGCAAGGATTTGTAACCAGCCTTGACTTTCACTGTCAGTTATGTTTCTTCATACTACTCATATTAATTCTCAATTCTGTGTTGTTTAAAGTGTTCATATGTCCTTTCAGCTTTCATCATCTTAAGCAGTCATATCTCTGTTGGTCAATCTTTTTCAAATCTCTTCTTGGTGTAAGACTCTCTTTGGATTTTCAGACTAGTCTAAGTAATCAGTGTTGACTCAACTGTTGCACTTAGGAATAAAATGACTTTAAGCCTACAGTTATCAATTCATCCATCAAGGATTCAGTAAACCCAAAGTCCACATATAAGCTACACAACTCACCTCTCTTACACAATTCAAGACACTCCCTAAAATTCCAGACTCATCCGCTTGAGTTATAACCAGAAAAGTATTAAGTTTTATTGGTTCGTAGAAAGGACTATCCACAAGTTCTTGAGTAGACACTCAAGACAGGTAGCTAATAATCAGGAAGCCGATCATTCCAAAAAGATGCTTGCTGATTAAAGACAACTAAAAAATTGAAAGCAAGAAAGTAAATATCACAATCAGTTCAAAACCCCGCCTGGTGACATATTAAAGCATGGTCTCAATCATTCCAGAGTCAAGCTAGCTCTCAAATGGTCTCTCTCACACTGTTTGAATATCAATCATCAAACATAATCAGTAAGGTACTCAAGTGAGTTCCTTTAGACTTTTGTCTCTAACAGTCCAGCTTAAACAACAAATTCAAGTTGCAAGCAGTCTTATCAACAAAATTCCTTTGAACTTAAACAAATAGTCAGTCCACAGTTGAGTTCTAATCTGCCCTACAGCTTATTGGGGCATGAATATTGGTGTGAGCTATCAACATAGCCGGCAGCATGAGTCTATGAAAGATATACGAGAGATGAATGATATGGAGATTGTGTACAGGCAATGAAATATCAGAAGTATGCCCAAACACTACAAGGTTGAAGGCGGACTGATATATGGAGTGTGCACTACAAGGCTAACTGGTTAGGAGCATGTATGATACAATGACATGTGAGAATACATGTGTGAGTGTCATGTGTGTACTTATCAACAATGAAATCCTTCTTGACTCAGTGAGTAAGAACCAGTTCTAATCTTGCTAGTTACTCAAATTGATAGTTAGGCTGACACATGCTATTTTTGCAGCCAATCCTTTAAACTTGAACATGTCCCTTCCAGATTAACTCCTAAAGGGCTCAGTTCAAGTTTTAGACTTGAGAATTTCATGTGTAGTTTTTCCAAACTGGAAACATTGTTATGTTCTCTGAGGTCAAGATCATGGGTTTAAATCCCACCATGATCTAAAGTTACTTATTATACTTGTAGCCTGTGGGCTCATGTGGATTGGTTTGATGCAATCACATGGAAACATAGCAGCCCCAGGTAAAACTCAACTTCAGCTCCTGCATCAAGTACCAAGAAAATTGAGATTGGTGTGGGATATCCTACCCAGGAGTCAGGACTAAACCCAACTAACTCTCTCTGGGCAAGGCAAGCTTGCTGCAAGAGGGAATTTTACACCTTATCCACAAGAATCAGTGTGTGGGGCCGTGACCACAGCCTGCATAAACACACTTTTCTTAGTACATAAAATTCCTTCTGGATCAAGAAGAACATTGTTCCTGAGTGTCTTTCACATCCAATGGCCTACCCAACTTTTCTTCAATATTTTTTGTGTGCCAAACGCAGGCCAAGATGTTGAAGGGGTTGTACAACTTGTACAGAGTGTAAGCAATTATGAGTGAGGGATGTAACCCTAATGTATACAACCTGTACAGCTTCAATGTTATCTGGGTCTGCATTTTGTGTGCAGAGAAATTGGAAGCAAAGTGGATAGACCATTGGGTGTGGAAGACATTCAGAAACAATGTTCTTCTTGATCCAGAAGGTGTTTTCCTTGAAGGAATTTTATGTACTTCCTAAGGAAGTGTATTTTTTCAGGTTGTAATTGCAGCCTTACATGCCAAATGTTGTGGATAAGGTGTAAAAGTGTCAGGGTTATGTCCTCTTGAGATGCCAAATGAGGTCTTAATCTTGAGAAAAGACAAACTCTGATATACCTTTAAGTATTTAACAAGTCAATCAAGACTTACTTAAGTAGGTAAAAGCATATAACCAAGGGGTGGAAGGGAAGGCTAGTATCAAAGAGGCTCCTAAGGCAAGGTGGTGTTCAAAGATGGAGGTAAATGATGGGCAGCTTCAGCTTCTAATATTATTAGACATGGTTTTAACTTGGTAAGTAAGGTAAAATGATTGATTGGTAAAATGTAAAGTAATATAATGATGAATGTAAAAGAACACAAGAAAAGAGACAAGTATATATAGAGAAACCTGAGAGGGAGCAAAATGAGACAGAGACAAATATCCATGAGAGAGACAACTAAATCAAGCCAATTACAAATGAATGCGTTGTGGTATGCAAAAGCTGTTAAGAGCTACGCAGTAGGTTGTTGACAAGGGATTAAGGTAGAAGGAAGCATGGGATAGTCACCGGAGGTATACCAGGGGATTCGTGGAGGGTTAGTTACTTAGGCAGATTTTAGTTAGGGAGTATTTGGAGTACAGGAAGATAGTGTTTGGTGAGGTTCAAAGTTT
>KI575102.1:0-35946 GCA_000500245.1 Cronartium ribicola 11-2
TGTCCTGCAGCATCGCTTTGCGGCGGTCGCAACTTATATCTCTCCCCCCCTACCTCCCCGTCCACATATCCATAACACAATCTCGGTCTTCGAACATTTTATAAGGAATATAGCAATAACCATGATCTCCCCATCCCGTGCCCCAACTGTTGCGTACAATTACGTAACCTGATTTGCCGCTGTCGACATAACCGACTGCCAGCAGCGCATGGCCGCCCAGTATGCGTTCTTTGGTTTTCTTGGGAACCGGAATTTTGCCTGTCTGTGCAGCTTCCTCCGATTCGAAGCTTTCGTAGACCGTCATGCCGATTACAACCGGCAATTGTTCGGCAATCGCAGCCTTTAGCGCGTATAAGTCAGGAATGCGGTGATATTCGCTGATTCTATATTTGGCTGCGTGCAGTTCCGCTGCTTGAACGGGCTTGTCCCTGAAATGGGAAATGTTATACGGATAATCCTCCTCGGGACAAACGCCGATCTTTTGCAGCACCCTCATGCCGTCACGGATGTAGGCTCCTGAATCCTCTCCAATGTGACCTTCCATTTCGCGTTCGTGCCAGTACAGGAACAGCCTGGAAAGTGCTGTCCATTGTTGCTTGCCATACAGGAGCAAGTATTCTCGCAGTCCGCTGGCAATCGCGTTAGCCGTACAGCTGCCGAGCGCACCTTGGTCCACAATGGGCGGCATGTTGGGTCGCAAATCTACTTTCTTTGGCAGTTCATTCGGTGATTTAAACGCTGTACTCATAAAGTGATAGTCACGCAAATCACGCTTTTCCCTCTTCAATGGATACACACGCTTCAACATCAATACCCCTCCTTCTCATCCTCCAATATCATACATAATTATACAATTTCTTCCTACCAACTGTATAGATTGAATTTTTTTAATCATAGAATCGATTTGGGAGGCAAATCCCTTAGGATCAGCCCTTCCCTGACTTTTTCAAATAATTGTTTGTGATGTCTCGAAGATCCTTTATATTAGGCACCCAATAATAGAGTTTCAATTTCACTAGAGGGTCGAGGGCATATTCACTATGTCCAGGCAATTGAAAGTACTGAACCTGATCTCCCTTTAAGTCTTTAAACAACCAAGCTAAACTAATTAAATCACTGTCACTGAAATTCGTATCGATGACATCGCGTTTCACTTGATTTAAAAGACTTGGCAATTTGGGTAGATAGCTGATCTGCGTCAGTTTTTCCGCTATTAGCTTAAGGATCATCAGCTGGTCGGACTGCCGGTCGAAGTCACCATTGGGCATTGAATAGCGTTCTCTCACAAAATCAAGAGTTAAGGCTCCGTCCAACGTTTGCTTGCCTGCAGGAAGCATTATTATACTTCTTCCCTTTAAGGGTTGATCCAATTTGACCTCTTTTGGCAAATCGACTCCGATACCCCCAATCGCATCGACAAAGTGGACAAATCCTTGAAAATTAGTTTTAAAATAATAATTTATGGGAAGATCCAATAAATCGCTAACAGCTTGGATGGAAGCTTCCGTACCTGCGTTGTTACCGCCATTTTCATTTCCAACAAAGTGTGCATGGTTAATTTTTGTGTTCCCTATTCCAGGTAAATTAACCCGAGTATCCCGAGGTATAGATACCATATTTACCGTTTTAGCTATTGGATCTACATGGGCAACCATAATAATATCCGTCCTCGAACTTTCTTCAGCTCGAGCATCAATACCTAGGAGTAAAACATTGAAAGAGGACGGATCCATTTGAATAGTCGGAGCAGATGGGGTTTGTTCGGGTACTTGTTCAAGAATTGAGCTGGGTGCTTCTGTCACCGTCTTATTGTTTGGCTGAGCAAGAACAGGGTGTTCCATTTGTTTAAAGTGGCTCCCTGGATTTAACCGCCAATATCCCCAGACGCCAGTGACAATTACAGTAAGGCTTACTCCAATCAAAATTTTGGCCCATGTTTTCAATTCAAACTCCTCCTTCGCATCACAAAAAAAATGATCACTTGAAAGCAATCATTTTTTTGTTTGTTTCCACTTATTAAATTCGATAAAGTCCAATAATTCATCCTTTCGAACGCCTGATTCCACCATTTTCCGAAAAACCTTTGACATTTCCAGATTTAACTGATTATCATTCATTGCTCTATCAGGATAAAGTAAATTTTCAAGCGATATGTTAAGAACATCAACAATTTTCACCAGAAAATGAATCGATGGATTGAACTGAATGTTTCGTTCAATATTACTCAAATATGATTTGGCAACACCTGCACGTTCTGCAAGCTCAGATAAAGATAGTCCCCTTTCCATGCGGAGTTGTCGAATTCGTTCACCGATCACATAACCCCCTCATTTCATAAAATATATTGTTTAGATACTAAATGTATCATAACAGACGACGCTCTACTTTATTTTTCAAAATATCCATAGTGCCAAAATAATTCCAAGCATTGCATCGTTAATCCAATAATCTGTTGGGGAACAGCTTGATTGGCAACGCTGAATTCTTTTCCAGCATATTTAAAGTCCACACCTGATAAATGATTCTTTGCTGAGTTTTCGGATATTTTTCTGTATCCAAGGTCTCAGGTTCTTCTGGCTAGACGATAAGGAAGAAACATGAAAGATCGTATTTCAACCTACCCTTTCAGTTTATAAAATGAACGAACTGTAAGAAGCGTTTCAGCATCACTGCAGATTCCGCACGAGTAGCCAGATTTCCGGGAGCGTATGTCAAATCCGGCCTTCCCACAATAATTCCCGCATGAACAGACTGTGCTACGGATTTTAAAGCCCACATACTAATAGATTTTTGATCCGTGAACTTAGTTGACTCGTTATCTATCTTCTCTGCGGCACTTACTGAGACTCCTGCAAGTTTCAATGCATTCGAAATCATAACGGCTATTTGTTCACGGGTGATCTTCTCCCCAGACCCGAACGTTCCCTTCGGATAACCGGCAATTAATCCTGCATTCAACGCTGCACCTGCTATTCCTGCATACCAATCGCTAGCTAAAACGTCGGAAAACTTAGCGGCCTCCTTATTTTCGGCTAATCCAAGTGCGTGTACCAGTAAAGCTGTAAATTCTGCACGGGTAATATCTGAATTCGGTTCAAAATTCGTTTCTGAAATGCCACTCACAATTCGTTTGGAGGCTAACAATTCTATGTCATCCTTAGCCCAATGACCCTTTAGATCTGCGAAGGATTTCTTTGATCGAATTACTCCATAAATACTATTATGAGTTGTCATTAGGGTCGAAATTGTGTTTCCATCAATTGTTTTGAAAAGCGAGGGTACAAATGCCAACTTTCCTGTTAGCTCGTCAAAAACAATAGCAGTAAGCCCCAATATATCCGGCTGACCTCCCAAATTCATTGTCTTAACCACATATCTCCCGCCAAAATCGGACAGTTCTAACTGTTTGCCATTGGCTTCGATCATAAGAGATAAGCGAGTCAAATCCCCAACAAGAGAGTCATCCGCGCCCAATGCTTTTTTTAATTGATTTACTATTGGGCCTGTTACTTTCTCTAAAGTAACATGAAGCATTAAGCTATTGACATCTGTTCCAAGCGAATGGGCCATTGTTGAAAAATTGAACAAATTTGCTGGTAAAAGAAAACTCCCTCCATCCGCTTTGATTTCAATCGTTGCATCCGGAATTTGTTTTGCGGTTTCAGATAAATCGCTTGCCCTCAATTTAATGTTAGTAAACCCATCCGATGGGTGTAATAAAATCGTTAACTTATGCAATGCCATGTTATGAAGCAACTCCAATGACCTGGTAAAGACAATCGAATCTATCGTAGCAGATCCTGCTTTGGCATCAAGTTGATACTCTACTCCCCCGGCATTTGCCTTAACCATTGGCATTACGGCAGGTTGAGTTTTATCGAAATAAATTTGGTTGTAGAAGTCATATGGCTTAATAAACTGAACGTCTTCCTTCTGTAAAAAACTAATAATTTGCTCGAACTGGTTAAATTGTTTGTCGTCCCAGCTAGCGGGATGTACTTGAAGAACTAGATATTCTCTCTTTTTTGAAATATTATAATTTTCTACAAATTTTTTAAAGTCGGGATGGTGCGTAGGAAACTCGATTTCTGCATATCGATTAAGTACAAAGTTTTCGTTGGTTTGATTACCAAATAACCATACCTTTAAATCACCTACATTAGTAATCGCTCTTGTTGTATTGGAATCAATTGCATTGCCAGGCGCACCAAAAGTTGTGAAGATTATTCCTAATTTATCTCTTCCTAATTGTTGTGTTTTTTGAATATGTTCTATTTGGTTTTCATAAGAAGTATTTCGAAATTCATCGTATATTTCTCCTTTACTATTAGTTCCATTTAATAAATGGTCGTAGCCATGATTCCAAAATTCAATATTGCCATGTAAGTTAATATTTTTAATCATTTGAAAATACTTTTCGTTTCCTTTTTCCAAGGAATTTCCTATAATCCCAATACTTGCTTTTATACGTTTTTGTTCGATATAGTTTATAAACTTCTGCCATCTCGGAGGGATTATATTGTTATCATCGAATACTAAGTCATCCGCTTTAATTATTATAGACTGCTTAGGTATAACTCCGTTGATTGCGAAGACAGGAACATTTGATAAAAACGAACAAATAAGAAAAAAAAAAAGGAGATTTTGATTTTTTTTATCATGATTTTATAACACAACCTCTCTTTTATTTGGTTCTACCAGTTAATAGAACCACATCTATTCATTTATTCTGGAATTTACAAAACTATTAGTTATTGATTATCTCTCTTTTAATTAATATTATTTCCTCGTTTTTAATATTCGTAAACATTAGACCCAGCATCAACCAAAATATCGATTGTATATTGTTTGCTTCAAGAGCAGGCGAGAAATAATTATATGTAATTTCTGCCAAAATTATAAGAGGTATCACACACGATGTATTTAGCGTTGTACTATTAAATATTATAGATGTCGATTTTCTACTTCTGATAATTAACAGAATAAAGACTAACATAAACAAAGATAACCCTAAAATACCAGTTTCCACGATTGTTTTTAACCAAAAATCATCTACAGTTCTTTGAACCCAAAAGTGAAATTGGTATTGATCATAGATGGGACTTCCCAAATCTGCAGCAACACTCCCTCCAAAGTTCCCCGGACCGACCCCCAGAATTGGATGGTCTTTAATTATTTGTACTGAATTTTGAACATATGTCCAACGAGCATCCCCGCCCTCATTAGAAACCTTGTTATACCGGGCTGTAACCGCTTCAAGAAACATTCCCTGCATGAAAAATCCGAAAATACCTATGATAATAAGATACTTTAAGTATCTTCGCTCAAAAAAGATAGCAAAAGTGGTTAGAGAAAATAGAATAGCAATATAAGAGCTTCTTGATATTGAGAATAAAATACCCATGAGCAAAATAAGTGGAATTATAACATTTAGTTTATTATTCGTTTTAATATTAAATGAAATAAATAAAATAATAACTAAAAAATGCCCCAGATCATTGGGATGGATAAAGAATCCTGTTGCTCTAAATAGAGAACCTGAAAAGAATATATTTTGATTCGCAAAGCTAAATAATTTTCCATGCGATAGTCCTTGAATTACAGCAACAATGGCAAAAATACAACCGATTCCAAAACTAAATTTTAATATTCTGATTTTTTGTTGTTCCGAAAACGGGATCATTCTTATTAAATAAAAAATCATTATGTAATCAAAGTTAGAATAAATACCTAAAAACACTCTTTGAAAACTTAATTGATTAAATAAACCTGATAATACACTTACAAACAAAACTCCAAACAACATCATATCGATAAGTTCAACTCGTAATTGTTTTTTCTTTAATGTTATTCTGTAAGAAAAAAATATTAAAAAAACGATGATTAAATATAACTCATCAATATTTCTCGTTGAGTTAGGTAAGTAATTGAGCAAAAAATCTTGAAACGGTTCAAAGAGAATAAAGAATATTGGAATAATAATCGGCTTAATAATTGATATATAAATAAACATGATTCCAAGTATCCCTAACATTAGCTGTAAGTTAATATTTAAGTATAAACTACTAATAAGCAATAAGATTGACAAGAGTATCATTGACGATATAATAATTATTTTTTTGAAATTAATTCCCATTTGTAGATTCAAAATATGCCCTCCCTAAGTATTAAACCAGAAAAACTATGGTGACCCTCTCCTCTTTACAGGACAGAGCCACTTTTATTCACTAAACCACTTTCGCTATTAATTCAATTCCTTTGTTCACAACAACATCCGTTACATACTCTATTTGTTTGCGTGTCAATTCAGGAAACATGGGCAATGAAAGGTTTTGGAAAGCATATTCTTCTGCAATTGGGAAGGTTCCTTCGGGTATATTTAAATATTGATAGGCTTTTGTTAAATGTAGCGGAATGGGATAATGTATACCTGATTGAATACCTGCCCCACTTAATGTTTGCATTAAAGCGTCTCGTTCCATGCTTCTAATTATGTATAAATGATAAACATGTCTTACATCTGGATACTCTTGTGGTGTAACGATAGCAGAATTGTTAAGCAGTTCATTGTAATAGAAGGCATTTTCTCTTCTTAATTCTGTCCATTGTTCGATATATTTCATTTTCACATTTAAAACTGCGGCTTGAAGGCCATCCAACCGACTATTATAGCCTATGATCTCATGGTGATACTTGATTTTACTGCCATGAGCACTTAGCAGCCTAACTTTATCCGCTAACTCGACATTATTGGTAACCACCGCACCACCATCACCATAAGCACCTAAGTTTTTGCCTGGATAAAAGCTAAAAGAGGCTATATCTCCGATGGAGCCAATGCGCTTACCTCGGTACTCTGCGCCATGGGCCTGAGCAGCATCTTCAATGACCCGCAAATTATATTTTTTGGCTAACTCCATAATGGGAGCCATATCAGCGGGTTGGCCGTATAAATGTACGGGGATGATTGCTTTCGTTTTGGAAGTGATTTTTTCTTCAATTTTCGAAGTATCTATAGTGTATGTTAAAGGATCCGCATCGACGAATATCGGTGTGGCTCCAACTGCAGATATTGCCTCAGCTGTGGCAATAAATGTATTCGCTGCAGTAATAACCTCATCTCCAACTCCAATTTCTAATGCCATTAAGGAAAGCCAAATGGAATCCGTCCCATTTCCGACCCCGACACAATACTTAGCGTTGCAATATTGGGCAAATTGTTCCTCAAATCTTGAAACCTCACTACCTCCAATATAAGCTGTATAATCGAGTACTTTTCCGAATGCATCCCATACTTCTGTCTTTATGCTTTCATATTGCTTTTTCAAATCAAGAAATGGAACCTGTATCAAATTAAACAACTCCTCTTAATATAGTTATTTTGTTTAAAGCTACTTCCTTGCCATTACACCGTATAGATTCATCGGAGGCTTCTAAAACTTTTACCACTTGTATCCCTGAGAATCCTCCGCTATCTGGTTCAATTTTGTCCTCTATACAACTAAGGAAATGCAATAACTCAAATCTCAAGGGTTCTATTTCATCCAGTTTACAAACAACGATGCCATCATCAAAGTATTTGAGCTGTCCTGTTTGTCCATTTTGCTCTACTTCGTTAACGATATATTTTTTGAATAATTTCACCTTGTGGTTTGGATCACAATCGTCGTACACCAACATACCCTTGGAGCCTACGACGACAACCTTCCTCATCTTCTCAGGATCTAGCCAGCTGCACTGAATAAAAGCCTTAATGTTATTTTTAAAGGTAAGATTGAGCGTTGCTGTATCTTCCAAAAAGGGATTTACGCTGCTGCTACCTGCAGCCTGAACGTATTCAACTTCAATTCCACCAAGCAAATACTGAACAATCGATATATCATGGGGTGCTAAATCCCATAAAACATTGACATCATTACGAAACAATCCTAAATTCAATCTTTGTGAAGTGATATGACGTACTTCACCGATGTCGCCGGAATGAATCATTTCCCTCATTTTCCTTACGGCACCCGTATAAATAAACACATGGCCCACCATAAGTATTAAATTTTTCGAGATAGCAAGATCGTAGAGTTCCTCTGCGTGATCTGAATTATCCGTCAATGGTTTTTCAACAAATACATGTTTACCGCACAATAAAGCTTCTTTAACAAACTTATAATGTGTAAACACCGGAGTCACAACAACAATTGCATCTAGTTCCGAGTCGGCTAATAACTCTTTATAATTTGTTGTAATAGTTACATCTGGATACTTCTCCTTGATATGACTAAGACTCTTTTCATTCAAATCTGCAACAAATTTCAATTGAACCTCTTCTATGGAATGCAAATTCCGGATAATATTGGGTCCCCAGTATCCACATCCAATAACTCCAACTGTAAACATCTACTCGCCTCATTTTTTATTTAGTGTCCGTCGCCAAAGAACATGACCACAGGGGTTTTACAAATAATTCTCAAATCCATTAACAAAGATTGATTTTGTAAATAATGAATATCCAAGTCCACCATCTCTTCGAAAGTGAGCCGATTTCTTCCACTAACCTGCCATAATCCGGTAATACCTGGCAAACCTCCAAGTCTAAAGTGATGCCATTCTTTGTAATTTTCAACTTCATAAGCTAGAGCAGGTCTGGGACCAACAACGCTCATTTCACCTTTTAGAATATTGATAAATTGCGGTAATTCATCGATGCTGGATTTCCGGATAAAATTTCCGATAAAAGGAATAATTCGTTGATCCTTTACCATTTTTCGGACAACATGTTGCCCGCTTAATTGCAACGAAGCGCTTGAGTTTGCAATCCAATGCTTGGTAAACTCCCGATGAACCGCATCATCTGAATTAACGTGCATACTTCGAAGCTTGAGCATATGAAAAAGCTTACCGTTCAATCCAATTCGTTCTTGTTTAAAAAGAATAGGACCTGGCGAAGACAATTTAATGCATAAAGCTAAAATCGCGAGAAAAGGAGCAGCAAGAATAAGGATAGTAATCGAAAGAAGAAGATCAAGAACTCGCTTGGAAAGATGATATTTATGAGTCGGAATTTGTGCTTCTCTGTGACTTATTTTGGGCAACCCCATGTTCATATAAGCACGCGATCTGTATGATCCTCAGTTACATATCGGATCACTCTGGCAGGATTTCCAACAACAACCGCATGATCCGGAACATCCTTGGTTACTACACTCCCCGCACCTACTAATGCATTTTCTCCAATCGTAACGCCTGGTAGAATTGTACACCCAGAGCCAATCGAGGCTCTTTTCTTCACATACGTATGGGTTAATTGCCAATACCCCTCCGTAAGCAAATCTCCCGATTCGTTAATCGATCTTGGGAATATATCATTCGTAAATACAACTTGATGACCAATAAAAACACCATCGTCAATATGTACACCTTCACAAATAAAAGTATGGCTGGATATTTTACAATTTTCCCCAACCGTTGCACCTTTCTGTATTTCAACGAAAGTTCCAATTTTACTATTATTACCGATGGCGCATCCATACAAGTTTACAAAGTCATAAATTTTTACATTCTCGCCCATAACGACATCTTTAGCTATTTTTTTAAATCCTTCCATATGTACCTCCGACTTCATAAGGTATACTTTCTGTACGATCAAGTCCTATTCCCCGATATCGAATCCCCTGCTCTTCGATTTGTATTTTATCGAGCACATTTCTACCGTCGACAATTAATTGGCATCTTTTAAAATTTCGGAAGCTCATTCCCTCATACTCTTTATGCAATGCTTGCAGTATGACAACTTCCATAGTTACCGCTTGTTCTAATGACAAAGGCTTGACTCCATACCGAGCGATTTCTTCATCAGAAAATAACGGATCATTAACATACACATTCGCTCTAGCCTGTTTTAAAGCTTGAATAAGCAATATTGCGCTTGATTTGGTTGGCTCCTTTACATTCCCCCGAAAGGAAAGGCCTAATATAAGCACATCCTTACCCTGGATCGTGCCAAGCTCTTCCTTAATCAATTGAACTGCATATTCCGACATTCCATCGTTGATCGCTCTAGATAACGCAACCAATCCATCATTTAAGCCGCGATTAATAAAAAAATAAGGATAGATCGGGATGCAATGTCCTCCCACTCCTACCCCGGGCGTATGCAGATTCGATAAGGGTTCACTATTTCCCGCCTTAATAACCTCCAAAATATTCACCTTCTTTTGATCCGCATAGATTGCCAGCTCATTTGCCAAAGCAATATTCACATCCCGATAAATGCATTCAGCCACCTTAGTAAATTCAGCGGTTTCAAGGCTGCTTACCTCAATAACCTCACAATTTAATGCGGTCATGTAAAAGTAAGACGCGGCTTTCAAACTGTGATCATTGATTCCACCAACAATTTTCGGATAGCCCTGCAGATCTTTTAAGATGCGATTGGATTGAACACGCTCTGGACTGTAAGCGAGCATAAAATCTTCCCCCATTGTTAATCCGGAGACTTTCTCCAGTTGCTCGCCAAACCGGTTACGCGTGTCTCCTGTTGGAATGGTAGTTTCCACAATCACAAGTGTGCCTTTTTGCAGCCCTTTCGCAATACTCTGTATGGCTGCATCGATATACTTATACTCAATTTGGTTGTTCTCATCGATCAGCACTGGTACAATCACAACAACAATTTGCGATAGTGTAACTGCTTCCGTTGTATCCATCGTGGCGGTTAACATGCCTTCTGCTGTAACTCTTAAAATCAGCTCCTCTAACCCCGGCTCGTTAATAATTGGAGAAATGCCGGAATTGACACTTTCAACAACCGTTTGTTGAATATCGCAGCCGATTACCTTGTACCCATTTCCAGCAAAGACTGCCGCCAATGTCAATCCAATTTTCCCCATCCCAATGACTGCTACATTTTTCATTTTTCATTCTCCTTAGGCACTGTATAAATCGATTAAATGATAGTAATGCAATTTTGTGGTTTCCCAGTTATAGTTCTTTAAAAAAAGCTTTGCGTTGTTTGCGATTGCATCCCTTTCCGAATGATTCCGATAGGCATATAAAATTTTACTTTTTAAATCCCGAATATTCTCCGGTTCAAAAAAAATAACCATTTCATCCGAGAAATAGGATTCAATGGTCTTTAATCTTGAACAAATCACAGGAATATTTAGTGTGACATATTCAATCATTTTTGTAGGAAGCACATATTGCGTAAATGGGTCTGCCCTGTTCGGTATAATAGCCACATCCGCGTGGGAGATTAATTTGCTAATCTGATCAACCGGAAATTTACTGCCTGTGCATTTGACAATATCCTCTGCGTTTAAATCGGTAATTAATTTTTGTAATTCCGGAACGTAATCCCCGTCGCCTAAGATCTCAAAGCTTAGATTAGGGATTTCATTTCTTAATTCACTAACCGCTTGAATCGCCAAGTCCAACCCATATCGCTTAACAACAGTTCCATGATACATCATTTTAAATCCATCTCTGTGTTGCTCTTCTATCTCACTCTCAATTCGATTCGGAAAAAGCTTCGTATCGGGCACATTCATCACCACGGAGATCTTCTCCCCTTTTACACCACGGGATTCAATTTCTTTCTTATACGGAGCGTGTACGGTAATAATATGATCGGCAAATCTTATACTCAGTCTTTCTTCTACGTATAGCAATTTTAGCAAAAAACCTTTTCCATTAAATTTAACCGCATATAAATCCGTCATTAAATCATGCATATCGAGGATCACCTTGGTTCCAAATAATTTAGGAATTAATGCGGTGAATACAACAAAATTGGGCAATGAATGCACTTGCACACATTTGTATTTGCATTTGAAAAATCGGATACTAAGGGTGAAAAAGGCTAAAATGAAAAAATGCAAGTAAGAAAGTAAATAAAACAAGATACCGGAACCTCGATATTTTTTAACACCTAATCGAATAATATGGACTCCATTTACAGTTTCCTGCCGCAATTCTCCAGACCCTTTAATACAGAGAACATCTACAGAATCACCTCTTTCCGCTAAAGACTCTGCCTCACGTCTTACTCTCGGATCCGACAAATAATCAGTATAAGCTACCATGCATATTTTATTCACTTTATTATTGTTTCCTTTCCTTTTCCTCAAATCTGATCGAATTTGATTAATGTGATTAACCTTGAATAAGATCAATGGAATAATATAAAAAAGCATACAACATACAATGGAATACAATAAAATGGATACATGGGAAAGCTTAGAGGCATACCCTTGTAGGATGAATAAAGAAATGAATAGGGTAATAGAGCAATAAGAGATCTTTCTTAAATCCTTCCCGAAATTTATCACATTGGAAAAAGGGAGTTTTTTGTTTAATAAGTAAAGCAAAAGAATAAAATTCACATTTAGCGCAATTGAATTAGCCAACGCTAACCCGCTATGTTTGAAATACTTCACCAGTAGGAACGCAGAAACAATGTTAATAACCATTGATATAAAACTAATCCACAATGGAGTTTTCATGTCCTTAAGCGCAAAAAACACTCTCATAATGATGATAGTTCCCGCTGCGCCTATGAGACCGAAAGAGTAATAGAACAAGGCACTAGAGGTCATTAAAGTAGCCGCCTGATCAAAGGATCCTCTCTGAAAAGCAAGACTGACAATCTCTTTATTAAACACTGCAATATAGATCACGGATGGAAATACAAAGATGGCAGTTAAATTAAATCCAGAAACTAATGTGTTCGCCATTTCACCTTGATTATTTCTCGCTGCGGATTTAGAAAGCAGCGGGAATATGACGGTTGCCACCCCCATAACAAAAATCCCCAAAGGCAACTGGATAATTTTCAACGCATAATTTAGTGCCGAAATACTCCCTTCATGCAACGAAGAAGCGAAAATTTTATCCGTGAACAGATAGGCATTACTAAAAATGTAACCAAACATAATAGGAATCGATAAGAGGTAAACTTCCTTCAGTTCAAGTGTTGGAATCTGAAGGGAGAAGGACGGTGCAAACTCTTTCTTAATTGAATAGAGGAATAATATAATAAATTGAATGAATGCCCCTAGAAGTGTTCCCCATGCCAAGGCATTCACGCTTTGTAAAGGTGTAAACAAAGAAACATAGATTACAATTGCAAGATTCATCCCCAGAGGAGCAATTGCCGAAATATTAAATTTCTTAAAAATGCCCAGCCAATTTCCAAAGATATGTGCAATCCCCAAAAGAATTGTCGAAGGCAATAAGATGATAAAAATTTCTTTTGTTTGCTCAACTTGCTTAACACCGTAGCCAGGTGCTAATAAATGAATCATAGCCTCTAAATTGAAATATATTAAAATTATACAAAACATAAGTATTGTAGTTAATGTAAGAGTAAGAGAGTTTATAACTCCCCAAGCCTTCTTCATATCTTGCTTGATTATAGCCTGGGTGATCACAGGTACAACTCCCATTCCGATGGCGCCGCCAATGATTGCAATAATTAATGTGGGAATTGTATTCGCTACAAAAAAAGCATCCGCTAAAAATGAAGTCCCATAAACGTTGGCAATGACCTGTTCTCTTATGAAACCTGAAAATCTGCTCATGATTGACATTGCGATGAAGACTACAGTAAGTGAAGATAACGACCCTTTACTCATGACCATCCTCTTCTAAAATATATTTCAGTATTTAAGCACAAATATGTTTATATACATCAAGAACTTTTTTAGCTTGTCTTTCTATACTATTCAATTCAGCAATTGCCTCTGCGGACTCTGCCATTTCTTTATATAATGCATCATTAGCAACCAGATTCCTAATATGATTGGCAATTCCTTCATAATCATCAGGCTCAACTAAATAACCGTTGCATCCATCTTGAATAATTTCTGGAACCCCTCCCACTCTCGAAGCAATGACCGGTGTTTGACAGCTTAAGCTTTCTAACGCGACAAGTCCGAACCCTTCCATCAGAGTAGGAAAAACAAATAAATCTGCGACATTAAACCAATCCGGTACTTGTTGCTTGGAAACCGCGTTCAAAAACAGCACCTTATCGTTGTATGGGCGCAACAATTTTTTAACCCTTTCCTCTTCAGGTCCACTCCCAATCACAATAAACATCATATTGTCTTCATTTCTTAATTCATGTATGGTTCTAATAAAGGTATAAATTCCTTTTAATTTAGAAATTTTACCCAAATACAGAACTGTCTTTATCTCAGGATCAATTCCCTTTTTTAATTTTGCAATTTTTTTATCCTCACTTACAAACATGCTTCGATCCACACCACAATTAATCACTTCAATCTTGTGCAATGGTACCCCATAACGGGTTACCGCAATTTTTTTCAGAAAATGGCTAACCACGATTAGCTTATCGCATCGTTTCAGTATTTGCTTCACAAACCATTTTTTAAGGCTTCCCCCACTGTTAATGTCACTTCCATGAGCCGTGACAACAATCTTTTCTCTTGTTAATACTCTTAGCAAAAAAATAATGAGTCCTGTAGGATACACATAATGTAAATGGATCACATCGAATTCTTGCGTTAACACATTCCAAATTGCTTTCGTCCATAATAACAAATACTTTCGCAACTTACTTACAATACCCTTGTCCGTATCTTCATTCACAATCATAATTGGAGTGACTCCAATTTCTTTTAATAAGTCAATTTGTTCTTTAACAAAAATACCAAAGACGGGATCGCTCTTACTGGGATACATATTTGAAATAAATAGTGACTTCACTCTTTCATCCATCCCTTTGTTTCCTGTGATTGCGCAACCAATTTTTTCAGCACCGCCTCTTGAAAATACAAAAAATACGAAAATATTTGATGGAATTAAACTCTCTCAGCTATCCATTCAAGAAACTCATCTTCAACTGAGGTAAAAGTTTTGCATTAGCAAAACTACTTCGTGAGCATTCACTGAAGCATAGCTCTATTAGGGCATTGAACCCCTCCTCACCCCACACCATTGACGATAGACGTCTAAGGCCATTTCGGCCCACAGCATGATCGAGTGTCTACAGTGATAAAGGTACAGTAGACATTACCTGAGAAATTTCCTCTTATATCCTTTTATTCTTCATTCCCGTAATAGTTATAGTAGTAAGAACTAGCGGTGTCTTTCTTCATATTATTTAAGACAACTCCGATAATTCGTGCTTGAACATGCTCTATGCTTGCTTTCATTTTACGCACTAAAGGTCGCTTCACCTTGCCAGCCTGAATCACGAGCAGAACACCATCACACTTCGCAGCGATGATTTGAGCATCTGTAACAACAAGAGCTGGCGGCGAATCAATCAAAATGACATCATATTTGTTCTTTAACTCCTCCAATAGAAGACTCATTCTTTGGGATCCTAGTAATTCAGAAGGGTTATGCGTTGTGGAGCCGGCTGTTAGCAGTGATAAGTTGTCAATGTGCGTTTCTAGAATGGTTTCAACTATTGGAAATTGCCCAATCAATAGATTGGTAAGACCCTTACGATTTGATTTCGTAAAAATATGGTGCTGTGTAGGCTTTCTCAGATCGGCATCAATGATCAGCACCTTCTTATTTTCTAGTGCAAAGGTCACCGCCAAATTAGCTATGGTTGTAGATTTCCCCTCTCCAGGCTGAGCAGAAGTAACGAGGATCACTTTCAACTCACCTTCGACAGCAGAAAATTGAATATTCGTTCTTAATGTCCGATACGCCTCTGAGATATGTGATTTGGAATTCAATGCAGTAATTAGCGTTGCTTGACGTAATTGATTAGTTGTTAATCGTGACATTAGACATCTCACCTGCCTGTCGAGTGATTATGGTACTGCTGCGCAGATTTATATCCGGTTTTTTTATTTTGGAGATCATTGCTAAAGTGGGTAATTCCAGATACTGTCGAACTTCCTGCTCTGAATTAAATGTCTCATCGAGATATTCGAGTAAAAATATAATGCCAAGACTAACCATCAAGGAAACAAACATACTGATAATAATAATTAACTTCTTATTTGGCTTTATGGGTACAACTTTGTCAGCTGCATTAGCTTCATCTAGAATGGCGACATTATCTACTTTCATAATTAATGGAATCTCAGCTTTAAATACTTTGGATACCGCATTTATAATTCGAGCCGCCTTTTCATAGGAATAATCCTCTGCGGTTAAAGTCATTACCTGAGTTACATTGACTGAGCTTACACTCACTTTATCAACCAGATCTTTCGCAGTTAAATTAAATTCGGGATATTGATTGACAACTTTATCCATTACCGCCTTCGTTTTAATAATTTCTTTATACGTAGCGATGAGCTGAATATTGGTATTTACCGCATTTAAATCCAATTGTTGATTTCCATTACTATTTTCGCTTGATTTATTCACGATTAGCTTGGTGGAAGCTGAATAAAGCGGCTGTATAAAGAAATTGCTGTAAATCCCTGTAGTCATGCAAGAAATAAGTACGATTACAGCAATTAACCACCCTCTTTTTTTAATAATTTTAAAATAGTCTCTTAGGTCAATTGTTAGTTCCATCTTCATCCTCCATTAATTTGACTTACTTTTTTTGTTCTCTGATACGAATCGTATCTGATATTTTCTACATTAGTATACATTTCGTATCACGTCAAGTAGTTTTTGTGCTGTATTTTCTCTAAAAACGACATCATATACAATAAATTTTCGTTCGTTACTGTGAAAGGGTTTTCATATGTAAGACTCGAAGAATTAAGGAATAAAACAAAAATAGCCCTCGTGACTTTCGATTGATGAGGACTATTCGATAGGAAAGCTTAAATACCATTTCTTCTTCCTTCTCTGCGGTTCCCATGGGGTTACTATCTCATTATTCAGGATGATTTGGGCATTGTTGCGATAGTAGACAGCATATTCTGGACCTAGTTTATTATCTATGTAATTGTAAGCATTTCTTAAACCAAAAGGTCTTTGGTGCAGATTATGCGCATCCGAAGCAACAAAGTGAACCAGATTAAGATGGCAGAGCTCTAATGAAACAGTTTGCATCTTGGGGCCAGACAATCCGTTAATGGATTGTGCGGTTACCTGACTTAAGGCTCCCAATTCAATTAGGCTTAAAAGCTTGTTGGGATTTTGAACAATTTCCTTATTTCGTTCCGGGTGGGCAATTACTGCCTTTATATTTAAGACCTGTAGTTCGTGCAGAAGTTCAAAAATACCCTGCGGGATTTGATCAGCTGGAAGCTCTAGGAGCAAGTAGTTAGACTGATGCAAAGTAAGAAGTCGATGATCATAGAGATTATCCACCAGTTTAGCGTATAGTCTAATTTCCTGACCACAACCTACCTCTAAGGGAATGTTCCTGGCATTCAGTTCCGTATTCAATTGCAAGACGGCTTGCATCACCGACATCGCTTCATTATTATATCTCCCGTTCGCATGATGCGGAGTCGCAATAATGGTGTGTATTCCCTCGTCTACAGCGGCTTGAGCCATCTTCATGGATTCTTCCATACTCGTGGATCCATCGTCAACTTCCGGGAGGATATGGCAATGTATATCAATCATTTCTCTTCAACTCCAATATGTACCCTATAATTCCCTACAATATGATACAATATGTATCAAGTCAAGCGTTTTTTTGATTTCCGTAGCAAATGATGAGGTCACGAAAAAATCGGTGTATCTGCACGTTACGAAGACTATGAAAAAAAGCTTCTCACAAGTTCAATGAACTCATGAGAAGCTTCTAGTTTTTACATATGTGGTCAAAATGTGGTCAATCATATATTCGTACTCTTTCCCTCACGGAATTCTGAAGGAGTTCGATTGTTTAGCGTTTTGAACACACGATTAAAATGGCGAATATTCGTGAAGCCCGTTGAATCCGAGATGACTTGAATTTTTTCATCAGAGTATAGCAGCATGGTTTTGGCTTTCTCGATCCGCTTTTCCGTGAGAAAATCAATAAATGACTGACCTTGTTTGATTTTAAACAAACTGCTCAAATAAGATGGACTAAGATGAACAATTTCCGCCATCATGTTTAAGGTGATCGATTCGGCATAATGCTCTTCCACATATCTGACAACCAACTCTACCGGACTTGTTACAATTTTTTTCTTGCGATTCGCAATGCAAACACTCAAATCTCCTAATAATTTTTGGCAGCCTTCGATCAATTCTATGCTGGAAGAATAGGAGTAAATATCCAACAATACATGCTTAATATCCGTATCCTGCAGCCATTGTTTCACCACGGCTAAATTAACAGCTAATTCGTAAAAATGCAGAAGCATTTTGCAAATTTGCTGCTGGATCATTTCAGGGTTTTTCAACTGCTGACAGAGCTTTGTGACAAATTGGCTTGCTTGGTATTGCGTATGAACCAAATCTCCTTCTTGGACAGAAAGATTTAACGTGTTCCAATCGGAGGAATGCCATTCCAGCTTCTCCATCTTCAACGCTGCAATCGTCTCACTCGATAGCAGTCGATCTCCCCCTATAACCAATCGGTGTAATAAGGCTAAGCCCGCTTCTTTATAGGATTTCGAGATCGATTCCAAGTCTTTGGCAGGATTCCCTAAACCGAATGTGATCGTAAAATTGGATAACCCGCGGATTTCCTTGCGGATTCGATTCGTTAGTTCCTCTATCTCTGCATAAGAAGCGTCATCATCCTCGTGATTAATTAAAGCAATGACCTCAATCTCATTGTGGATAAAAACATGCCCTACTAAGCTTTTATCGATACATTCCTGAATAAATTGCTGAATGTATATGGAGAACAAGGATCGATCCATCTGGTAATATCTCTCATTGGTTACGGAATCGCGATCAAGCTTGGCAATCAAGCAGCTAATACAGGCTCGAGAAAATACTACGCCAACATTTTCAAGAAGCTCCATTTCAGCATGATGAATACTGCCCGTAAGCAGTCCCGACAAAATATGCTGCCGCATTTGATTCTGCATTTGTCTAGCTTCCACATTCGGTTTACTTTCGTGCTGTTCCTTTTCATGCGCCCATTCTTCCCGCAGCTTTCCCAGCAATTTATATAACTCTTCCCGTTCAAGCGGTTTCATTAAATAGTCCTTAGCCCCAAGTTTCAAGGACTCGCGTGCAAATTGAAAGTCATTGTATCCGCTCATCACAACACAAGAAATTTGTGGATACCGCTCCTTAACAATATACTGCAGCTGTATGCCGTCCATCCGAGGCATTTTGATATCTGTAATAATCAGGTCGGGCTGCTGTTCTTCTATTTTTTCCAGCGCTTCTGCGCCATCCATAGCTTCATTAATAACTTGCCAGTCGGATTGCATCTCAGCAATCATAAGCGTAATGCCTTTTCGAAAAATCGTTTCGTCGTCGACTATTAATATATTAGGCACCCTTCTCGCCCCCTTCCAATTTAGCTTCTATGAGAGGTAAGGTAAGGCTTATTGTCGTCCCTTGTTCCAGGCTGCTCTCGATCTTTATTCCATACTGATTACCATAGCGCAAAATAATTCTGCGGTGAACATTCATCAATCCATGGCCGCCCGTACCCTCTGCTGAATCGGTGAGGGTATACTTTTTATCGAGTAAGTTTTGCAATTGAACCGCGCTCATTCCTGCTCCATCATCTTGAATGGTGATCAGCATGTTGTCGCCCTGCTTTTTCCCTTTTAACACGATGGTTCCATACCCATTTCCCTTATCAATCCCGTGCACAATACTATTTTCCACAATAGGCTGTAAAATGAACCGAATAACGGAACTAGAATGCAGCTCCGGCTCGATGTCTACATGAAACTGAATCTTATCCTCAAAACGGATTTGTTGAATGGCCATATATCCTTTCACATGCTCTAACTCCATTTCAAGCGGCACTTGGCTTTTATGACTGTTGATACTGTAACGGAGCAGCTTGCCTAAATTATTCGTCATCTTAACTACTTCTCTGTTGCCCTGAATTTCCGCGTACATGCTTATGGAGCCTAACGTATTGTATAAAAAATGCGGATTAATTTGGCTTTGCAAGGCCGATATTTGCGCATTTTTCTCTCTAATTTCAGATTCATAGAGACGGTAGCCTAGATCACTTAGCTTAGAAACCATGATATTAAACGAATGGCTAAGCTGGCCTATTTCATCGCGGCTGCTAATCGGTATCGAGACATTCAAGTCCCCTAGTACAACCTTTTTCATTAAATTACGCAATTCACTGATCGGATTTGTTATTCGCACGGACAAAGCAATGGAAATCAAAACCGCAAGGAATAAACAAACCATTCCGCTTAGGATAATATAATTCCTTACCTTAACCGTGTCTTGGAGCAGGGTGGCCAGCGGTACCATTTCCATCATCGTCCAACCTGTAATAGGTGAAGTATAGTAGGATAACAACTCGGTATCATTCGTTTGTTTATATGCGACGGTACCTGCGCCTTTATATTGCACAATCTTACTGGAATCTTTTAAATCATCCATGCTTTGGTAAACAATAGATCCTGTATTATCGACTATCAGGATGTTCTTATTATCGTTAGATATGGCTTCCATCTTATTGCGAATCATATTCTTGTCGACATCCAGCACCAAATAGCCTAGTACTTTACCCGTCTCTATGCTGCGAATTTTTCTAGTAAAAGAGTAAACCTGATTATTGGTATCCAGGGCATTTCTATTGAACGTTCCTGTATAAACAACCTTGCCGGTCTTAGACACTTTTTCGTACCAAGGCTCATACTCCACATTTTTAAAGGAATAATTGGCTTGCTCCTCTGACATGACGGTATAGGTGCCGCCTGTCATTCTAAAAAGCGTTAATCCTGAGATATTTACTCTGCCATTAGCAAATACACGCTTAGTGAAATCCTCCAGCGTTACTCTTTCATTAAAAGATAGATATGGAGCCGGCTGATTGCTGGCTACCAAATATTTTAAAATCTCTGGAGATTGATAGGGCATTAAAGTTAATAAATTGAGTTCATTCATATACGTATCCATATTCGCGGTTAATTCTTTCACTACGTCCAATTGATATTTACCTATGTTTTTCTGAATGGATGCTGAATAGCTGGTAAAGGTCAAATAGCTGGCAATGACAAGCGGAATAGCAATGAGTATAAAGCTAATCAGAATTAGCTTAACGGCTAACGGCAGATTTTTGATCCACTGCTTCCTATTTTGGAGCTGTATTCTGCTGTACCTGAATATTCGTATTAATAATGTTTTGCGCATTTCGCAGCACCTCTTGTGGCGTTAGTTGACCGACCATCATCTTTTCAAACTCACGCACGATTTCATCATTGATTTTCCCCTGCCTTGGATGATTCGGAAAATATTTCACATCATCTGCGGAGCTGGCATAGTCCGGCCGATATTTCAGTTTCTGAAACTCCTCAGATTGAACCGCCTTCTTAACAGCCGGGATATGGCCGGCTTTGGCCCAGCTCGCCCCATGATCCGCTACCCAATTGGCAAATTTAATCGCTGCGATCTGCTTCTCTTTATTTTGATTCTCATGATAAGGCAGAGAAAATGTATGTGAGTCCCCCCAAGCTGCAGGGTGATCATAGATCATTGGAATTTTAGTTACGCCAAAATCCAAGCCTGGTACTTTTTCAAAAGTGCCTGTTGCCCATACTCCAGTAATTAATACAGCTGCATTGCCTTGGGCAAAGGTCTGCACAGTATCGTTAATATTAGGAAGAATAAGCTTATTGGTGTAAAGCGAATTCACATATTTTAATGATTGCAGCGCTGAAGGATTATCGATTGCCGCTGCTATACCATCGTCTGTATAGAATCTTCCACCGTCTATATTCATTTGATTGTAGAAGGAATACCATAACCAAAAGGAATCTATTCTAACATTCGGTTCCGCTAAAGGAGAGATGTTCGCCGGGACTTTGGCTTGAATTTGCTGTAAAAATTGATTGAATCCGCTTTCACCATTACTCAAAATAGGCTTTTCTTTTTCATCTAAAAGTCCTGCTGACTTCAGCCATTTTTTATTGTAATACATGACCTCCAGATGCGTATCCAATGGAATGCCATAATGCTTTTGGTCCACAACCGTACTTTTTAAAATCGTAGGATTGAAACCGTTCCAGTCTACACCTGCTGCCACGGCCAGCTCGTTCAAATCCGTTAAGAAACCGGCTGATGCGTACTGTGAATATTTGGCTGAGTGTACGATCGCGATATCCGGCGCTTCTTCTGTCACAATGGCCGTTGATAGCTTAGTATAATAATCACCCGAGTTATTATTAATTTGTTCTATTTTAATATGATCCTTGTTTTCATTATTAAATTGCTGCACCATTTGCTCCATAAATTGACCATCGCCTCCGCTAAACGGAGACCAAAAGGTTACTCTTAGTTTGTTTGTTGTAGGATCTTCCTTTTGCGTATCCGTTTGCGAACTGCAGCTTATTGTAAAAATGCTCAAAATTAAAAAAAGCATCGTGACGTTTAATCTTGATCGCTTTTTTCCATTCACTTTATACAAGCCTCCGATCGAAAAAATGCAGTGTGTCTTAATTATACAGGTTAAAAATGACAAAACATATGACCGAATTATACCAGAAGTGGACATATTTTTAGGTGAGGAGGTTTAAAAAAAATATCTCCCGTTAAGGAGATATGTCTTATAGGCTATTATCCATTTTTATTCGCCGCTCGGTACTGCAATCGGAACACCTTCAGCTATAGGCGTACCAAAGTTCGGGGATCCATCTTGATTCCATTGGAAGGATTGCATGCGCACGTCGCGAACCCAGCCTGATCCTTGCGTTTTGGCGGCATGATAGAGGATCCAATCTTCTTTGCCGTCCGGCGATTTCACAAAAGAGCTGTGCCCCGGTCCGAATACCTTATCTGTTTTTGAAAATACAGCTTGATCATGCTTTTTCCAAGATGCAGGATTCAACAAGTCATTATTTATCCGTGTACTCAGCATCCCTAAACAATAGTCATCCGTCCAGCTGCCGCTTGCCGAATAAATCACAAAAACTTGATCCCCATGCCTCAACACTTCAGGACCTTCATTAATCGTTGGATTTCCTACGAGCTCCCAATCGTAGGTTGGTCTGGAGATTTCCACACCTTTTCCGCTGATCGTATAAGGATTACTCATCGGTGCAATGTACAGATGTTGACTTATATTTACTGTACCTTCCCATCCGGACCAGATGAAATACAGCGATCCGTCTTCTTTTTGCAGCACAGTTCCGTCAATCGCCCATCTGCCGGAAGTATCCATCATACCTTTATCTACATATTTACCCAGTGGATCGTCCGTTTCCGATTCGAGCACAAACATCCGATGGTTCTCATTCTGCCCATCATCTGCAGCATAATAGATATACCATTTACCCTTAAGATAATGTAATTCAGGTGCCCAAATGTTTGAAGTATTGGGGCCTGAAACAGGCGGAAACCATACATTCTTACTTTCTCCGTTTGAAAGGCCTGTTAAGGTTTTTGACTTCCATATCGTAATAGAATTGCCCGTTGTATGCGTATAATAATAGGTCCCATCTTTAGAAGTGACCCATGGATCGGCTCCGTTGTCTATAATGGGGTTTGTAAATGTCCTTCTTTCATTTGCCTTCGGCTGTTGTGTATTCGATGATTCTTTCACAGTTTTCTGCCCTCCCGTATTCGAGCATCCTGCCAACATAAGAACACAAGCCATTATAGTCATGAAAATACGAATATGAAAAACCACCTTTGATAAACTCTAATTTTACTGTTTTACCCCAGAGGCTGTAACCGATTGAACAAACTGCTTCTGTCCTATAAGAAATATAATTAAGGTTGGGATCGTTGATAAGGTTGCCAGCGCCATTAATTTACCATAGGATTGAACAAAGCTGCCCGTTGCCATAACGGCCACTCCTGCAGTAAGTGTGCGCATTTCCAAATCCGTAACTGTAAAGAACGGCCACACATAATCATTGAATACGCCCATAAATGTGAAAATAGCAAGTGTCGTAACGATAGAAACGGATGATGGCAGTAAGATAGACATAAAAACCTGCCATTTATTAGCCCCGTCAATTCTTGCTGCTTCAATAATTTCATTCGGGAAGGATTGAAAAAATTGAATTAACAGAAACACGCCAAGTGCTCCGCCGGAATAAGGCAAAATAAGCACATAATACGTATTGATCAAATTAAAATTACTAAAATTCAAATATTGAGGTAAAAAGGAGATAATGCCCGGAACCATCAATGAGCCTACGAATAAAGCAAACAATGTTTTTTTGAAAGGAATGTCAAGTTTAGCTAAAGCAAAAGCAGCCATAGTGTCTAGCACAATAACTAGGAATGTGGCGGCAAATCCCACAAAGAATGAGTTGAATATCCAGCGAAAGATCGGAACCTCTACATCCCCGCCCACAAATATACTTTGGAAATTCTCCAATGTAAATTCTTGAGGCAGTAAATGAAACACGGGTGCCATCACTTCAATATCCGTTTTGAACGAGTTAGAAAACATCCATAGCATCGGCAGTATAAATATGATTCCTAACAGCGAAGCCAATAACACATAAAAAATCTTTAATGGCATGTTCTCCTCTACTCCTTTCTATTCGTGACTTTATATTGAATAATTGAAACGATCATGATCATTAAGCCCATTAGAATAGCCATGGCTGAAGCAGAACCGATTTCTCTTGCGTTATATGCCGTTTGCAGGATTCCCATCAATAAAACCTTCGTCTCATCCCCTGCATTACTTATTAAATTAGGCTGGGCGAAGACATTATAGGAAGCAATGGTCGAGGTGATTAAGACAAAAATGATAACGGGTCTGATCGCAGGAATGGTAATGCTCTTTAATCTGTTCCACCCATTCGCGCCATCTAATTTTGCTGCTTCGTACAGATCTTCAGGTACACCGTTTAGAGCATTAACAAAGATAATCATGTTAAATCCAATTGTCCACCAGAGTGTAGCAACAACCAACGCGATCCATACATAGGGTTTTTCTAGAAGCCATGGAACAGGGTCAAACTCACGAATCCCTAATTTCGCTAAGAACAAATTAAAAAATCCGCCGGTAACATCAAACATTCTCTTCCAGATTACAGCCATAACGGTAGCTGAGACGGCATAGGGAATAAAATAAATCGACCTGAAAAAAGCGCGAATTTTAACGGGAAGCGCATTCAGCAGCAAGGCAAAGCCTAAGCCCACTAGAACTAAAAACGGGACAGAAAAGACAACAAACTTCAAAGTGGCTTTCAACCCGATGAAGAAGAGATCATTTTCCTGAGTGCCATTGGTAAAAATGCTCTTATAATTGTCGAAGCCAATAAACGGATGCACAGGATCAAGTAAATTATATTGCTTCATACTAATGATAAAGCCATAAATGATGGGAATAAGTGTGAAAGCTAAAAAAGCTAAAAAATAGGGCAATATGAATAAGCTTGAAGTAAGCTTTGATTTCCAATTGGAAGTTGTAGGCACTAGATTCCCTCCTATACTTTAAAATTTAAGGCGGGTATATGCTACCCGCCTTCATTCATTAACTAAGGATTACTTCTTATTCATGGCTATTTTAGATTTCGCTGCTGCATCATCAAGCGCTTGTTTAGGGTCTTTTTTACCTTGCAATGCGTTAGCTAATTCACTCCAAATGCTGTCCGAGATTGGACCCCAGTTTAATACTTTAGGAGCGAATTGAACATAATCGAATTCTTTAGCAACTTCCGTTTGTTGTTGCGTCATTGCTTTAAACGCATCGCTGTTGCGCACTACTTTGGAAGCTACCGCTTGACCGGATTCTGCCCAATCAATCGAATTGTTTGAAACGAACTTCAAGAAATCACCAACACCTGCAAGAACTTTAGCATCTGTAGTTGCTTTTGGAATCACGAAATTATGTGAGCCGCCGAAAACAGATTGTTTAACTGTTCCTAGCTGTGGTACGGGTGCAACGCCATAGTTGATCTTAGCTTTATCGAAAGCATCTTTAGACCAAGGACCGTTAAAATGCATAGCGCTCTTTCCTTGTTGGAACAAGTTAAAGTCACCGTCTTGAGCAACAACCGGAGGAGATACTTTCATGGTAGTCAAGCTTCTCATGAATGTAACTGCTTCTACACCTGCTGGTGAATTGTAAGCAATATTACCTTTATCATCTAGAAAGCTTCCGCCATTTTGGAATAAGACAGTTGGGAATAAGAAGTTTTGAATCCAGAAGGTCGGCATAGCAGCACCCCAAATACCTTTGGAAGGATCGGTTAGCTTTTTCGCATCATCTACAAATTCTTGACGATTTGTTGGAGGCGCTTTAATTCCAGCAGCTGCGAACAAATCCTTATTGTAATACATAATCAACGGATGAACATCTAGTGGAATGCTGTACCATTTGCCATCCTTTGTTGAATAATCTACGGTTGCATCAGGAAAGTTGCTTTTTTCAACGCCAACGGCTTTAGCAACTTCATCTAATGGCTGCAGCAAATCTTTTGCAATATAAGTAGGGGTTTGGTCAAGATGCATGATAGCTACATCGGGAATCCCTTTTTTCGTTGCAATTGCTGTATCAAGCAGTTTATAGTAATCTCCATTTGGCTGGATCGTCATTTTCACTGTATATTTATCTTGAGATTGATTGTATTTGTCCACAATTTTCTTCATAAATGGACCATCATTACCTGAGAATGGCGTCCAGAAGTTTATTGTAAGTTTTTCTCCGCTTTTAGCAGGTTCAGGTGCTTTAGTAGCTGATGCATCAGTTGAAGCTGCCGGTGTTGCCGTCGGTTCAGCCGCCTTTTTCGTGGTACATCCCGATAAAACAATTGCAAAAGCTATAAATAGCAGACATATCGTTTGGAAACTTCTCATCTTAACCATGTATATAATCTCCCTTCAATTTGAACCCAGAATAATTAGGTTGCTTACAAGACTCTACATATGCCAAAATAATAGTGAATTGAATTTCGCAAGAATTCAGTCTCACGTTGACGGGTGATAAAAAGGAAAAACCATGCCAATGGGCCTTTTATCACTCGTTTTCTTTTTTTAATCCCCTTACGCTTTGCCTTTTGAAGTAACTCGTGCAGCAACTTATACTGCATCCCCCCTTAGTCCTATTGTTTTCCACACCCTTACTATAGTTGCTTTAAGAGACCTTTAACATGACGATATTCACGAACATTTAGACATATTTTAAGATAATAACCCTCATCACCCAGACAAAGAAAAAAGAGGCTTCTCATAAGTTGGATCAACTCATGAAAAGCCTCTAATTTACTAGCACAACCCTTTTAATTCAAGGATTATTCCTTCTTACATCATACCGCCCATACCGCCCATGCCGCCCATATCTGGCATGCCTGGTTTGTCTTTTTCCGGTTTGTCAGCGATAACCGCTTCGGTTGTAAGGAACATAGCCGCTACGGAAGCTGCATTTTGCAGCGCGGAGCGCGTTACTTTAGCCGGATCTACGATACCCGCTTCGAACATGTTCACCCATTCGCCGGTAGCTGCGTTGTAACCTGTGCCTGCAGCTTCTTTTTTCAAACGCTCAACGATAACGGAGCCTTCTTGGCCTGCATTTTGAGCGATAATGCGAACTGGCTCTTCAAGCGCGCGAAGCACGATGTTTACGCCTGTTTGCTCGTCGCCATTGGCAACGACTTTCGACACTGCGCCATATACGTTTACAAGTGCAGTACCGCCGCCGGATACGATGCCCTCTTCAACTGCAGCGCGAGTTGCGTTCAATGCATCTTCGATGCGAAGTTTACGCTCTTTAAGCTCAGTTTCAGTAGCTGCGCCGACTTTGATAACCGCTACGCCGCCGGACAATTTTGCTAGACGCTCTTGCAGTTTCTCTTTATCGAACTCGGAAGTTGTTTCTTCCAGTTGAGCGCGAATTTGGTTCACACGAGCTACGATGTCAGCAGAGTTGCCAGCGCCGTCAACGATAATAGTGTTTTCTTTGGTTACGCGAACTTGACGCGCAGATCCAAGTTGGTCTGTTGTTGTGGATTTCAGGTCAAGACCAAGCTCTTCTGTAATTACTTGAGCGCCGGTTAGAGCTGCAATGTCCTGCAGCATCGCTTTGCGGCGGTCGCCGAAGCCAGGAGCTTTAACAGCCACGCAAGTGAATGTTCCGCGAAGTTTGTTCACGATCAGCGTTGCTTGCGCTTCGCCTTCTACGTCTTCAGCGATGATCACAAGCGGTTTGCCTTGTTGTACCACTTTCTCAAGTACAGGCAAAATTTCTTGAATGCTCGTGATTTTTTTATCTGTAATTAAAATGTATGGGTTTTCTAGAACAGCAATCATTTTATCTGTATCTGTAATCATGTAAGGAGAAATGTAGCCGCGATCGAACTGCATGCCTTCTACAACTTCCAATTCTGTTGCGAAGCCTTTGGACTCTTCAACGGTGATGACACCGTCTTTGCCCACTTTTTCCATCGCTTCAGCAATTAGTTCGCCTACTTCGTCGTCAGCTGCGGAAATCGCAGCTACTTGCGCGATCGATTGCTTGCCTTCGATTGGTTTTGCGATTTTTTGCAATTCTTCTACAGCTGCGCGAACAGCTTTATCGATACCTTTACGGATAACCATTGGGTTAGCGCCTGCAGTTACGTTTTTCAAGCCTTCACGGATCATAGCTTGTGCAAGAACGGTTGCAGTTGTAGTACCGTCACCGGCTACATCGTTCGTTTTGGTTGCTACTTCTTTAACCAATTGCGCGCCCATGTTCTCAAAAGCGTCTTCCAGTTCGATTTCTTTTGCGATCGTAACACCGTCATTCGTAATTAACGGGCTGCCGAATTTTTTCTCAAGCACCACGTTGCGGCCTTTCGGTCCAAGTGTAACCTTCACTGCATTTGCTAAAGCGTCAACCCCACGCAGCATTGCGCGGCGAGCGTCTTCGCTGAATTTAATTTCCTTTGCCATGTAAATAAACCTCCCTGGTTCTAATTTTCATGAAACTTTCTTTTCTAATAAATGGAGAACGTTGAAAATGCTATTAAGCTAAAACGGCAAGGATGTCGCTTTCACGCATAATCAACAGTTCGCGTCCCTCGTATTTCACTTCAGTTCCTGCATATTTGGAGAAAATAATGCGGTCGCCTTCTTTTACTTCAAGCGGAATACGATCTCCGTCTTTTAGTACGCCGCTTCCAACTGCGACAACTTTGCCTTCTTGCGGCTTCTCTTTCGCCGTGTCTGGCAAAAAGATTCCACTCGCAGTGCTCTCCTCTTTCGCAATGGCTTCAATGACTACGCGATCACCTAACGGTCTGATCATGGAAAAATAGCCTCCTTTAGTTATATGTAGTATATTTTTTTAGCACTCGTTCATGTGAAGTGCTAACAACACTTTTTATGATACTCATTTGAACGTCATTTTGCAAGGGGTTATGCAGGCTTTCATATAAAATTCATTTAATGCTGCCCATCTTTTTTAACGCCTCATACATTGTGCCCGCTAACAGGATAAATATTCCAATGGACCATGCAGCAGCTTATTTGTGTCCGAATTCTTTTTCCCACTCCGCCTGCTGTATAAGCTGCTTCCGATAGATGACTTTGGACAGCAGTACACTGACCTCATAGAGCACAATCATCGGCAAAAACACTAGAATCGCCGAGATCGCATCGGGTGGTGTTATAACCGCAGAAATAATTACAAGAATCATATACGCATACCGCCGGAACTTGTGCAGCCGCTTCGGATTCAGCAATCGGATTTTGGTCAAAAACATGACGACAATCGGCAGCTCGAACAGCACGGACAGCGGAAGGATGATGTTAAACATAAAAGAAAAGTATTGCGCTGCGCCGTACATCGTATGGATATCCAGGCTTTTGCTGATTGAAGTCGTAAAGTAAAACGCCATCGGAAATACAACAAAATAACCGAAAGCTATTCCGACCAAAAATAACAGCGTAGCCATCGGAACATACATGAGAGACGCTGTCTGCTCCATAGGCCGCAATCCCGGCTTTACGAACGCCCAGATATGATACAGCATAACAGGAAGTGTAACCATCAAGCCGATTACAAGACCAAAGTTCATGTAAAGACGCAGCGCATCCCACGGGGATATAGCTATCCATTCGAACGTGGATGCGGGCTTCATGCTTTTCAGAAAAAGAATAACCGGCTTTGCGGTGGCAAGGCCGGCAGCCATTCCTAGAATGAGGACGACAAGGATCCAGATAATGCGCCGTCTGAGCTCTGTCAGATGATCAACCAGCGACAGTTCTTGTTTAGCCATAAGTAAGGTGCCTCCTAAACACAAGTGGTGGCGCAATGAAATAAGTAGATTGAAATCAATGCTTGAAGTCAATGCTTGAAGTATCGCTTAATCAGGTAAGCGCCGGCTGTCTACAGGCCGTTTTGGCTTATCAGCTAGCGGAGGTTCCGCTTGCGCAGAGGCAAAATCCCCTTGATCCGCTTGGGCTAATGTCTCCGCAGGACGGGCTGCGTCAAGAGGAGAAGAAACCACTTCGTCCTTTTCCGTCAAAATGCCTTTCGCTTCATCCCTGAACGTTCGCAGCGTTTTGCCCAGCGTTCGCCCAAGCTCCGGAAGCTTGCTCGGACCGAATAGCAGCAGGCAGACGACTGCCACTAACAAAAACTCCGTAAAACCTATATTTCCAAACACAAATCCACCTTCTCTATTTGAATGCCATTTATTATTTACATCATTAACAACCGTAAAGCCCGCCATAGCCCATATCGGTAATATCCGCTCTAGTGATTCGTTCTCCCGCACAAATACGAGGCAGTAATACATCAAATGAAGTATACGGATCATGCATCACGCAGCCTGGCAGACCCATAATCGGAATGTCGTTTAAATACGCCATCATTAGCATGGACCCCGGCAGCATAGGTGTCCCATAGCTGATCACCTCTGCGCCTGCTTGTCTTATGGCACCTGGCGTCCTATCATCCGGATCAACCGACATACCACCGGTTACCAAGATTAAATCCACACCATGTTCCAGAAAACGACAAATTTCCCGGGAAATTATGGCACTGTCATCCGGTGTTAGCACCTGCTTCATCACTTTAGAACCCAGCGCTGCCACCTTTGATTTAACAATTGGCCCGAACTTATCTTCAATTCTGCCTTTATATACTTCACTGCCCGTTGTGATCAGCCCTACCTTTAATGCATGGAACGGCTTCACCTCAACGATTGCCCCCGGCGTTTCCTGTGCGATGTCCTCGACTTGTTGAATCGGCGCTTCCTCTATAAGCAGTGGAACAACTCGCGTCCCAACCAGAGCCTGGTTCGGCTGCACAACCGTATTGGTGCGAATGGTGGACACCACTACCCGATCAATGGCATTCATTGAAGAAACAGCGGCAGCATTCACTTTGGCTAGACCATAAATGGTGGATTTCAGCGATATTTTGCCTTCATGCGGATCTGTCAGCGTAATGTTGTCGCCGCCCAGAGCAGCTGCGATCCGCTGAGCTGCTTCATCCTCATGCAGATAGCCCGGCTGCAGCTCCATCACATAAATATGCTCTTTGCCGATACTCAGCAGCGCCGGAATATCCTTCTCTTCGATGCGATGTCCTTTTTTGAATAATCGCCCTTTGAACTGACCCGGCAAAATTTGCGTTAAGTCATGCGGCAGGAGCATACCGATTGCGTCTTCGACCTTCACTTCCCGCAGCATGCCGTCAATCTTCATTGCCATGATCCCCCGATTTACCGCTCAGAATGGCGAGCGCATGCGGCAATTGATCGATAATTGCGCCTAAATTCTCGGCTACTCCTTTGGGACTCCCCGGCAGGTTGATGATCAATGTTTTTCCCCGAATGCCAGCCACTGCTCTGGACAACATGGCTCTAGGCGTGCGTTCCAAGCTTTTCGACCGCATCGCCTCCGGAAATCCCGGCGCGAGCCGTTCAACCACTTGCAATGTTGCCTCTGGCGTTACATCTCTAGGAGCAAGTCCCGTTCCACCCGTTGTTAGAATTAAATCAACTTTATAGTAGTCTGTCATTTCAATTAATGAAGCCATAATATCGTCCATCTCATCGGGTACAACGCGGTATTCAATAATTTCGCCTTGAATCTCCTCTTCAACAAGTTCTCGGATCACCTGAGCGCTAGTATCTTCTCTCTCACCTCTAGATCCCCGATCGCTTGCTGTTAGAATACCAATTTTCCAGCGCATAAGTCTCCCCCTAACTATTCGCTTCTATTGAAATCTCCGCTTTTGCCGCCGGTTTTGGTCACTAACATCGTTGGACCGATCACCATGGCCTTATCCACGGCTTTGCACATATCGTAAACCGTGAGCGCTGCTGCGGATACAGCCGTCAGCGCCTCCATCTCCACACCGGTCTGACCGGTTGTTTTTACGACAGCTTCTATGTAAAGTTCATTAGTACCGTTATCTGAAAAGCTCAGGTCGATGCCAGTAAGCGGAATCGGATGGCACATCGGAATCCAATCCGGCGTTTTCTTAGCTGCTAGAATACCAGCCACCTGCGCAACTGCGAGCACATCGCCTTTTTTCATAGTCCCCTGCCGGATCGCAAGCAACGTCTCAGGCCGCATCGTCAGTGTAGTTCGGGCAACACCGCTGCGCTTCGTCTCCGCTTTATCGGAAACATCGACCATCTGCGCGCGTCCTTGTTCGTTAAAATGTGTGAATCGCCCATCACCGCTCATGCTTGCTTACACCCCTCTGTAAATGCAATGTTTCCGTAACTAATCCGTCCAACAAGAAATCATGCCATGAAATCGGAACCTGATCGACTACTTGTACATCAAAAGCGGGTGCTATCAGAAGTGGCCGGGATAACCCTCTTGCAGCAAACAGCTGCACGAATCTGTCATAATAACCGCCGCCATATCCGAGCCTGCCGAAATACCGGTCAAAACCTACGCCGGGAATCAATATCACGGTAATTTCATTTAAATCCCCATAGACAGGGCGCTCACTCTTAGGCTCCCGAATCGCAAATGCTCCTTCAGTCAGATCATCGTAGCTTTTAATCTCATGTAAGGAGAGGCTGTGGGTGTCTTTAATAATTTTCGGCACAAGTATCCGAATTCCCTCTGTCCAGCCCATTTCCATCACCGGTGTAATATCAGCTTCGCCTCGAAATGGCATAAAAGTAAGCAGCGTGACTTGCTGATGCTTGGACAGCTCAAGGAGTATGGCCGATATCTTACCGTTAATCCGGCTTTCTTTATCGCTTCGCTCGCTCGCTGTCAATCCGTTTCTGCGCTCCATAATTTGCCGGCGAAGCAGTATTTTCCGTTCCTTCATATACATGGTTTACAGCCTCTCGCTCTCTAGGCATTACATTTCCATTATTTTATCATATCCGTTAGGCATTTGAAAAAGAAGAAGCTCCATTTCACAAATTGTTCGACTTTAGAAAAAGCTCACTTTCCTGTACACTAGGGGTAAGAGCACTATTTATTCGGGAGGGCCATCATTCATATGCTGCTTCAAGTCAACAATATAAGCAAAAATTACGGAGTCACCTCCGTACTTTCAAATATTACCTTACAGGTCGAAGAACGCGAGCGTATCGGATTAGTTGGTGTCAATGGCGCCGGCAAATCTACATTACTGGCTATTATTGCCGGGGACATCAGCTATGATGCCGGCGAAATTTTCAAGGCTAAGGAAACGAAGATCGGTTATTTGCGGCAAAACAGCGGACTGCAGACGGACAAAACCATGTGGGCGGAAATGCTTACAGTCTTCGATTCCATGATGAGTGTTGAGCGTGAGCTGCGCCAATTGGAAGCCCAAATGTCAGATCCCGACTTGATCGCAGACGAGCGGAAGTATGAAGAGACCATGCATCGCTATGCTGTAAAATCGGATTGGTTCCGTGAACGCGGCGGCTATGAGATCGAGGCTAAAATACGCGGCGTGCTGCACGGCATGGGTTTCGGAGATTTCCCTAAAGATACAACGATCAGCACCCTTAGCGGGGGACAAAAAACTAGATTGGCGCTGGCGAAAATGCTGTTGGAAGAGCCCGATGTACTAATGCTGGACGAGCCAACCAATCATCTGGATATTCCAACGCTTACTTGGCTGGAAAGCTATTTGAGAGGCTATCCCGGCGCAATTGTCGTGGTTTCTCACGACCGCTACTTTTTGGACGCGCTGGTCACAGGAATCTATGAAATCGAACGCACATCATCACGTCGATACACCGGCAATTACTCGCGCTTCGTTGAGCTGAAAGAGGCCGAATACGAAATTCAGATGAAGCAATTTGAAAAGCAACAGGGCGAAATTGCAAAGCTTGAAGACTTCGTGCAGCGCAATATCGTGCGTGCTTCCACGACGAAGCGGGCACAAAGCCGGCGCAAGGCGCTTGAACGCATGGATCGCATCGACAAACCGCAAGGCGACTTGAAACGTGCCAGCTTCGCTTTCGAGGTGGATCGTCCTTCCGGACGCGAGGTGCTGGATGCGCAGAACGTTTCCGTGTCAGTCGGTACGGGCGCACAGCGCAAACAGCTGCTTCGCAGCATCAGCTTTGACCTGAAGCGCGGCGATACGGCCGCGTTGATTGGACCGAACGGCATCGGCAAAACGACGCTGCTGCAAACGCTCATCGGCCACCATACCCCGGACACAGGCGGCGCTATCAAGTGGGGCACGAATGTCACGTTCGGCTTTTATGATCAAGAGCAGAAGCATCTTACCCCCGCCAACTCGGTGCTGGAGGAAGTGTGGAACGCTTATCCGCATCTTGAGGAGATGCGGATAAGGACGGTGCTGGGCAACTTCTTATTCAGCGGAGAAGATGTGTTCAAGAAGGTAGCCTCGCTTAGCGGAGGCGAGAAGGCCCGAGTTGCACTGGCGAAGCTGATGCTGCAAAAGGCTAATGTGCTTATACTCGATGAGCCGACGAATCATCTGGACTTATACAGCAAGGAAGTGCTAGAATCGGCACTTATCGATTATGAAGGTACATTGCTGTTCATATCGCATGATCGCTATTTTCTTAATAAAATGGCGGAACGCATGCTTGAGCTGACGCCGGACGGCGTGAAGGCTTATCTCGGCAACTACGACGACTATATCGAGAAAAAGGCTGAGCTTGCCGAGATGGAAGCGCAGCGGCTGCAGCGTGAGGCGGAGAAGCGGGCGAGCGGGGCCGGAGGTAAAGCCGCAGCAGCAAGCACGGGCAGCGGATCCGGCTCAAGCGGCGCGAGCGGGGCTGGATCTGGCTTCGCGGCAGCTGCCGGCATAGCCGAAAGCGGCTACGAAGCCAGCAAGCAGGCGAAGCGCGACGGGCGCAGCCGCCTGCGGCGGATCGAGGCGCTGGAGTTGAGCATCGCGGCGCTGGAAGAAGAGATCGCTGTGCTGGAGGAACAGCTGGTTTCCCCTGAAGTGTACAATGACTACCAGCTTGTGCAGGAAAAGAACACTTCGATCGACAGCAAGCGCTCAGAACTTACCGCTTCTTATGCGGAGTGGGAAGAGCTGCTGGCGCAGGAATAATTACACAAAAAGGCAGTCTCTCATGTCATTGAAAATGACTAAAGGACTGCCTTTATTTTGTTGCCTAATCAGTGCCGCGAACCGACTCATCTGGAATTAAAGGCACTTTTTGTTACCTAATCAGTGCCGCGAACCGACTTAGCCGGAATTAAGGCACTTTTTGTTACCTAATCAGTACCGCGGACCAACTCAACGTGAATTTAGGCACTTTTTGTTACCTAATCAGTGCCGTGGACCAATTCAACGGGAATTTAGGCACTTTTTGTTACCTAATCAGTGCCACGATCCGACTCATCTGGAATCAAGGCACTTTTTGTTACCTATTCAGTGCCGCGATCCGAATCAGCGGGAATAAAGGCACTTTTTGTTACCTAATCTGTGCCGCGGACCAACTCAACGTGAATTTAGGCACTTTTTGTTACCTAATCTGTGCCGTGAACCGACTCATCTGGAATTAAGGCACTTTTTGTTACCTAATCTGTGCCGCGGACCAACTCAGCCGG